>OY776116.1:75226207-75423707 GCA_963675035.1 Allygus modestus | reverse complement strand
AACAATAAATAGTCATAAAAGTTCATTTGGTTTTTATTTTTCCAGGATTTTCACAGTTAGATTTTGTACCGATTATTTTAAGACAATAATCGATTATTTTTAAAATAATTGAATACTCGATCATTTTTTAATAATCGAATAATCTATGATTTTTAATTTGATTATCCCATCACTACTCGCAGTGCAAATGAATGTCAGAGATTTGTCGACATAGTTCCGTCTTAGCCGCCAGGGATCTTCGCAATTTCATTCATAATTTTGTTAGGAAGGTTTTTGTAGGGATTTTAAAATGTTTCAATAACTCTTTTTTCGTGATGGTCATCAAAGTGATATTTTGTTTAAACGGGTCGGGTACGGGGGACGAGTTAACTCGGCCTAACGACGCCGCAGATCTTGTTAGTTATCTTAATATGACGCTAGATCGTAGCACTGCGGTTACTAACTCTGGCTCCTGTAAGATGTCCCCTCTAGTATATATAAACCCAATGCTATTATTTTGTCAGTTCACTGATTGATTATAAACAGCTTTTATGATTCTTTTGTTTTGATTTGAAACTCCACAAGCCCAATGTTAATTTTTTTTTACTTTTCAGTTTTTTTACATGATTTTATTTTCCTTGGGGATGAGACCTGTCTAGAACTTATTTTTAACCCAGAGATTAGTTATTTCCAATATTTCAAGGAAATCGTTGGAACCGTTTTTGAGATCAGAGTTGCAATTGAGCAAGCAAGCATACACGCAAGCAAGAAAACCTTACTCATATTAGGGTGTAGGACTCGATTCTTTTTGTAACTATAAATGATTGTCATCATACCTTAGGAGGTGTCATTTTTGAATAAATGTAATGTGCGTTAAAAGTCAATTACAAAGATTGGTTTTATTTGTAACAAATTTATGTTGATCTAAATTAAACTTTGAACAAATGATTACAGTCTCTTGTCCCTATTATTTCTCATATATTGGTTAATTATATTTCTTGTTTCTGACTGCAAAATATGTTTGTTCTTAAAGGATGCAGGATTTGCCCGCCCGCTTCACCGTTGGAGAACTGTTGGATTGTTGTCAGGAGGGGGATCTGGTCATGAACCTTTTGCTGCAGGTAAAGGTTTAAACAAAACACAAATTTTTACTCTGAACATTTTGTATTTTAGTTCTCAGATTTACGTCAAATCTAGAAATATTTCAGATTCCAAAGACTTTATTCATGCATTTTTAATGCAGAATGGATGAAATAATCCAAAAAACAAATCAAATTTGCATAGTTTTAATCATTTATATTATTTATAATTATTTATGTTTTTGCAGTACCATTTTCCCCCTTCATACCAGATATTATGATAATAGTCACCAAATTTAATAAATAAGGTAAAATTGTAAAGCTTGGATCATTTTACTATTGAGAAATTGTAATTTAAAAACTATATAATATACAACTCTGTATATTAATATGCTAGGGGTTTTTTCTTCTTAGTCATAACTCGATAACGTCTGGACGGATTTTAACGTTTTAGTTGTAAAACTAAAGATATTTTTACGTAGTCTTACAAATACATCTCAGAGTTTTAAGAAAGGGCATCACTTAAATACAGTAAAGGGCTGAATTTTCGGAACAGTGGCGCTATCCGACGGCAGAAGTCTAAACTTCATGTTGATTGAAAATACGTTGTTATCATCCATTTTAATATCAGATGTTTTGTTATGTTTGTTTACAACTGAAGTAACCTTTCATTGGGTACTAACTTGCTCGGATTCGAGCAACAGGACAACTAGTTATATTTGATTAAGTAGTTCCCACTTTTTCAATGTACTAGTGGCGCCATCTTGCAGCGATAAGTTGAACTAATTTAAGACAGGTGGCAATAAATTTATTAATGGAGAAAAATGGTGTTGGACAGTGTATAACGGGTTTTAATGTGCAAGCTGCACACGAGTTCCATTTGATTAATCTTAATTTTTTTTTGGGGGGGAGGGTGTCACTATATGAGGAACATTGCTATTCTCCAGTTCAAGAACTCCTCAATGGTGAAAGAAATTGTTTCCATTTCATACATAATGAGTTAGCAGTATTTTTCAAATCAATCAAAACTGAACAATATTTAAGACCTTTCAAAAATAAATTAAGCCAATTTTTTAACATAAAATGCTATTTACAGTGAATTTATAGACCATTGTCAACCTTATAGTGAAATAAATAGTTCCGTTTATATTAATTACAAATTTACCAATAACAATATAGAAGTTAAACTAGGTTATTATTATCCTTAATATCCTTTTAATTATTTAAAATTTAATTTAGTAATTGTAATATTTGTAACAAATTATCCTATAAATTGAGTTTTATATTTAATTTAGTTGCTACCGACTGTTAAAAGTTGTAATGGCAATAAAATGAATTTAAATGAGTTAACAATGTATCTTTAAAAATAAGAACCTGTTATTCACTAATACGTTTTAACTTCAAGTCAAGTTCATTTTGATTTGTGTTACATTAACCTGTAATACTACTGCAAACTAAAACCCAAAACCAAATCAAAACCATTTTATTTCCAAAAAAATACACAATTACAACAATATGAGACCCTTATTTATGAAACAAAATCCTCACATAGGTAACTAATTACCACAGTAATTATAATTTACACAGTAAAAGATAATAAGATCACTGATTTGTGAAACTACTCATGTTTTGATTTGATTTGATTACTTACTTACATAACAAATTTGCGAGTTCCTCAAAAATACTTATTTTTATTGAACTACTCCACACACTGTATTCATTTTATTAAATTTTGAAATTTGTAGGTTTTGTTGGAAAAGGCATGCTGACAGGAGCTGTGGCAGGGAAAGTATTTGCCTCTCCTCCCCCCACCACCATCCTGAGGGCCATCTGTAATGTAGCGAAAATATCTCCTGGTATGTATTGATGAATCTCCTGTCTTATTACTGTCCTCTTTTGTGATATTGTGGGGAATATATGGAGATAGTGGCAAGCAGGCAGCTTCTACTACTTCAGCATTACTATACAATATTAATGAGCAATTCACAGTCCTTGCGTTCTTTCCATACCAGTTTAAAGCAACTTGTTTTTATCTTCATATCACTGTTTTATCTCAGATGTTAATTATAAACGTCAAACACACATCACATCATTCACAATTCTATGTATATGATAGTTTCTTAGAATCGTTTTTTTTTCTGTATCTGTTACGTGTAAATGTTATCAAAAGATATCATATATATGATCTCAACCAGTTAAAAGACAATTGGTGCGAGAGAGACGGAATAATTCAAGTTGCAGTCATGGTTATTACTGTTATCAAAGAATAACACATCACTGTGTTTTTCTTACTAATGGTTGTGTATGACCAGTATGGGAATCACCACTTCCCCTCATCCGCTCACCTCTCTTCATTTTACGTGGTGAGAAACATGTGGTGGGGGTCTGGCTCTCTCCCCTATTGCAAAACTGTTTCATGCTGGACACTCAATATCCCAATATCTCTGTAAGACACCGACACAACTAGGGCTAGTGTAGAATGGATGAGTTGCCTTTTGTAAATTTGTTACTGACAAAGACCGACTGATTCGTTCGCCAGGATCATTAATTAATAGCCCAATGGTCAATCGCAACTGGATCCAGTATCGAACCTTCATAACATTTGCTCAGGATTGATCTGGTGAACGATTATGATTACGATTATTGATCTGCTTCAGGATTATGAAGCAAGCACGCTAACCACTGATGTGCTACCCAGCCAATTAACCATTATCAAGATAACTCAGTTTATAAGTAAATAAAATGAAATCACCAAATGTAAATAAGGATACTAAAAATTCCAAGGTTCGAGATTTTGGTTTTGAAGATCTACATTTTTAAGCAGTGACGGATCTAGAACTGGTAGAAGGGGGGCTAACCAGGGGGTCTGGGGGGAGTCCCACCAGCTGTAGGGGGGTTCCGGGGGCTCCCCCTGAAAGATTTTAAAATTTAAGTCTTAAAAATGACAATTTTAGGCTATTTCTTTCTCAATCTTAAAATGGCATAATGTTAAAAACAATATGCAAATTACATCCCTAATTGGGTTGCTGTGTGGAAAATGTTGTATGGTGCACTGAAATTTGTATTATGTTAATGATTAATGCAACAAGAAAATGATAAGTGATACTTTAATCAAGCCTATCTTGGATTTAATTAACTATTGAACTTAATTGCATAAAATGGAAAATATCAAATTGAAAACAGTAAAAATAGTTTAATCATACAGCACTAAATTTTTAGTGAAGTATATTTTTTCGTCATACTGGACTGAATAAATTAAGGTAACAATTTAACCAAACCTAAATTTTTTTCATCCAGTGTAAGTTCGGACCCAATGGGGGGGGGGACTATAGCCTCCTTAGCCCCCCCCCATAGATCTGTCACTGTTTTGAAGGCTTGTTTTTAAACCACTCTATAACTTACAACAAGGCTGTATTTTAGTTGAAATTCAAAACTAGATAAATAAGCTGTCTTGCTGCTTCAGTTTTTCTAAGATATTTAATTTGTTTTAACATGAATATGCTGGTTTTTCCTTGTTTACCTAAAATGTCTACGTTTATGTCATATTTTTATTTTTGGGCCCCCCATCAACTTAACATGTGAATACATTTTTGTAAATCCAGAATGATTTGAACTTCAGGTGCTCAGCTCCCAACTGCTATCTGGCTGCAATTGGATTGCAATTAAGTCTTTCCCATTAAAGTATTGTTACATGATAAGGACGATGTATAATGGAACAGTCTAATCGTCTGCTGATAGTCTCTTTAGAAGGGAGGTGGTGTCATCATGTATATAAGAGGACAATTACTTTATTCTCGCAAACCGTGCTATCAGCCTAAGCTGTAAACTTACTGTTATTATCATTAAATGATAATATAGAATTTATACATTTTATAAATTAATTGACACTATGAACATCCCTAAATAACAAAATTAGTTAAAAGCTTGTTAATGCACTTGTATTATTCAGGTATAGAAAAATTATTAGGTGGTGCTGATATACACTTCTTCAAAGAGGTATCGTTGAATTTGATCCAAGGAGGTGTCATGCAGTTTTTAACTGCGTTGATGCAAGGAATAATGAGCCACATGCCACCAGGAATGAGAATGCATTAGTATAAAATACAAGAGGGTTAAATATTGTTTGTAAATAACTTTATTGTGCCAATATTAAACAAGTATGGCAATTTTACAATAATTGAATAATATATTATAATTTTGGGGATTTGTTTATTTAACTAGGCACAACAGTGTAATAATGCTTTGCATAGTGAGATTATTGAAAAAAGTGACTAGCCGAGCGATGGGCACAATTTTTAATTTGTGTTAAATATATAACAATCAAAACTTATTTGAATAATATAACATATTTTTGAAACATGTGTTAAAACATGTTTAAATGATTTTTTCAATAACATTTATTAGAGGTTTCTAACCATGTTTTTTTAAAATTTCCACGAGGTTATGTGGTCGCTCTGCCAGTCACTTTTGTTTGATAATCGCACATGAAACAATTCCAGCATTTGTTGAAAGTTATATATATAATTTGACATAGTTTCATATCAATTCTTCTAAATTTGCACAAAATCTATACTAAAATGTTTCTTATCTAATCAGCTGTCATTACTTTAACAAATTTCTTTATCAATTGCTTTATTTACATTAATAAAAAGTCAATTTTGTTAAGTGTTAGGTTATAACAAGTTATATATATGAAACTGTATACAATTATCTCAGAATAGCAAGTTATGCTTCTATAGTTTTACAAATATAATAGCTTCTTGCGATTTACAAATTATTCTTAACGCTTTTAACATGTTCATCATTTTATTTGTTTATAGGTGGAGTTTTGGTGTTGTATAATAATTACACTGGGGACTGTTTAAATTTTGGTTTGGCAATGGAAAAAGCAAAAGTGAAAGGTTTAAAGGTAATCTATATATTATTAAAAGAATTTCTTGATTTTTGTTTGGCAATTTTCAACCTCTATAACTCTAATTTTGGTCAAAAGCTCGTACTCTCTAGTTGTTCCTTTTGGGTTTTGTAAAAGATTCCACCTTTAGGGCTCTGCCCCATGGGTTTTCAAAGTCCCAATGTTAATTTTATGGAGCTATTTTATTTTGTTAGCCAGCTGATGATAGTTTTACATTTTCAAAATATCTGGTCCCTATACGGATAATGGGACACCAACTAGTTTTTATCATATAAAGTCTATTAGTTAGAATAAATGTTGAAGTTGTAACTCTGACTTGAAAACATCCAACAAAGGTATTTTCAATAAATCACCTAAAACGATACTTAATTTATTGACAATAGCAGCTTGGATTAAATTGAAAATCTTTGTTTATCATCAAGTTTTGTGATTACGATTTCAGATATTAAAATTGGCTAAACGCAGTATACAAAGGTTTTTAAACTGGTGAGAACTAATACATAACAAGAGAAGAAAAATAGTAAAAGAGAATATTTTTAAATAATATTAATTGCAGGTAAAAAGCATCGCCATAGACGAAGACTGTGCCATTGCCTGTCCTCGAGGTGCAGGCAAGAGAGGTCTGTGTGGAATCATTTTTGTGATTAAGGTAAAACACAATATAATATCACATGCATTACTAGTAACTTACACATCCTCAATTGCTCAATTAAGGGAATATTCTGTAGAGCATGAAATTAAACACTATTTTCAGTTACACATGAATGAAAGTCAAACTGAATTGTGGATTACTCAGAAAATTAATGGCTGTTATAGTATTAATTTTTTAAAGGGAATAATACATGGGGGAATGGATAGGTAATATCAGAGCAGAAGGTTATAGATAAATGTGATTATGTTCTGTAATAGTCGTTTGTAGTTTTCTTTTAATTTTTTACGTTTACCATAGCTGGAAATATTTGTTTTTTTATGATATGTAATCAAAATAAAAATCTGTCTGTATATGTCGCAGATAGCTGGAGGAATGGCACAACACGGAAAAGATTTGGAGACCTTATATAAGGAATGTCTCATTATAAAAAAAAATATTGCAACTTTTGGAGTAACCTTAAAACCTTGCAATATGCCAGGGTTGGGTCCAATGTTTGAAGTTGAAGATGGCTTCATGGAACTTGGAGTTGGGATACATGGGGAGGCTAGTGCTTCTAAGTCAAAGGTAATTTTTGGTGCAAGTAAAATCTTAGATTCCAATTAGATTAAAAGACTCAGCATATGTCAGAAAGCGCTAAAAGTTTATTTGCTTCTGCATACTCCCATGTTTTAATTTATTGGGTTGTTAGGAGGAGCACACCAAGATTCCTACATGTATTGAACCCAGTATATAACATGTGTTTATGCACTTTAGGTTGCAGCTGCAGATGAAATATCCTGCATTCTTGTGGACAAGTTGTGTAAAACTCTAAATATAAAAGCCGATGATAGCGTCTGTGTCATCGTAAACAACTTGGGTGGCTCATCTCAGCTTGAACTATATCTAATGGCAGGACTGGTGTACGATGAGTTACGTAAGTGTAATATACGTTTTAAAATAACCACTTGTTGAAAAATAATGTTCTGATTAATGCATTTCCAGCCTTTTACCCACGGCTCTGTCCGCCAAATGCTAGGTCTATATATGTCTTTTTACCTTTCTTATATTCTGATTTTATCAAAATGTCTAAATTAATTTGTAATATTGTTTTTTACAGTCATATAGGCCTACCGTTGTTTATTATAAATTTTATTTTGATGTTTTGTGTCTGCTTTGATTTAAGATGCGGTATGCATAAATTACTTCTTATTTACAAGATTTATTGTAAATTTTGTAATCACCAAATGGTTAATAAAATCTTATGTCATTTTCATTTTGAAACTATCGTTTAGCTATTTTCCTACCAAATTTCAGCTAACCGGTCAGTTAGTTAATGTGTGACAGTAGATATTATTTTATTAAATTAGTAGGGCGGAGCCAAGTATGAATTTCGGAATTTCGGGACGTGAGGAGACTGACATTCGATTCTGGAGTAATACCTGTATTTCTTTTCAAATTTCAGCCCAGTCGGTTCAGGAAATTCCAATATTAATAAGATTATCATGGGAACTTGGATGACTATTGGGTGAAGCCCTAAAGGATGTTTGTATTTTGTGAGTAGGACTGCCTTGAGTAGTTCTTTGCTTCCAAATGTTAGCTAAATCGGTTTGGTAGTCGGTAAGCATATGAAATTTGAATGCCATGTGGAGAGTAGCATCAAAGATTTGCAGAATGTGAAAAGGCCGATGTATGATTCTGGTGTATTGTTTATCTTCCTACAATATAGTTCGCTCAATTAAATCTTCCGCTCAATTGGTCTAGTAGTTGGTGTATAACAGTTATAAACATGGGAACATTAAAGAACAGTGGAGTGGAGCCCCAAATGTTATTTTTGTCAGGAGCAGACCTATACAGTGTATTAGCCATCTCCTTGCGAAATTTCAGCTCCATTGGTCTAGTATTAGATGTGAGATGTTAATATGAGAATTATGAAGATCGAGAAAGGGGACGTTGAAGGCCAGTGAGGCAGAGCCCTAACAGATTTTAAAAACAGAATTTAACTATAAAAAGGATGAGTAGAAGAAATTTTACTACACTACTGTTTTTTTTCACTTGCAGGAAAAAGGAACCTGAATATAGAACGACAATATACTGGGACACTGCTGACATCTCTGGATATGAAAGGAATTCAAGTGAGTACAAGTTTCTTATTTCGTAAACTATAAAATATATAAGAAATTCAGCTATCCCAATCATAATCTGAATCAATCTTCTGCAATAAGAACATAATATACACTATACAGTATACATTATAACAATGAAATATTAATATTATTACATAGTCCCAGTAATCATACTAATATTATAAATGTGAAAGTATGGATGTTTGTGCGTAGCTCTGAAGTTCCATCACGTGATAACTACTGGACCGATTGAGCTGAAATTTTGCAGAGAGGTACTTGATAGTCCTGAGTAAGATACCACTTATAGGATATATATTAAAGTTGTGAAAATCCTATGGGGCTATGCCCCACGGGGGCTCAAAGTTCCCGTGTATTCCTTATGGACATTCATTTTTGTTTGAGCTGATGAAAATACAAACAGCTGATCTTGATTCGTAGTAGTTCCACAGGCTAACCACAGAATGCAGCACACAAAACTATCATAGTTTTTATAAATAATTTGCGGGGCGAAGCCTGCGGGTAACAGCTAGTCTATATCTATAAATACAAAAAACCGATCATCCCCCAGGCCAAACCTACACCTACAACCTTGAAATCTGGTACGTATACGCTTTCCATAACCTAGGTAACCACTAAGAAGGGGTTTTAAGGAATTCCCATAGGGCCATGCCCCACGGGGCTTCAAAGTTCCAATCCTGTGTTATTCTTATGGACATTTACTTTGGTTTGAGCTGATGAAAATTCTATCAGCTGATCATGATTCGTAGTAGTTTCACGGGTTAACCACAGAGTATGCAGCACACACAACTGTTGTATTCTCGGGTGAAACCGGGTACGATGGCAGCTAGTCTTAATATTCAATTCAATTCAAACATCTTTATTTCAAACTAGTGGCTTGAAGGGGCCACAGCCCTTAACCTTTCTCCAAAACTCTGCCTCCTCTGATTTTTTTTACTCTTTTCAAATACAAAGTAACCACATGTTTTAATGTAAACAAAGCAGGCGTTCTTAAATCACCATGCTTTTCTTATGGGGGATGTTTTACGTTATTTCTCCATTGCTGGTAATTTGTTGTAATTACTGCTATTTATCCCGAGTCCCTGGGATCAAGACCTTTAATTTGAACCATCTCTTACCATCTTGCAATTTGCCAAACTCCCACTAGTTTGACTTAAAAGTTTTGCTTACAGAATTATATATAAAGATATGCTGCACAAATTATACAGGCAGAATAATGTCATGAAGGTGCTTTTTCTGTACCATAAATTAAAATTAAATAGTAGCAATAACAACTATAACTCTAAAGTGTCATGTGAAAACAATTATTCTAGCAAGGTCACTAAACATAAATTATTACAATATTGCACACAGTATAGCTAGAATTAAGGTACAGTGTCTAATAACAATTAAAATACCCCCGTAGCAGCAAACCTGCGTACTCAGCGAATTTCCAATGCATATATATGTATCTTAATACCACATAAAGCCACATACCAAGTTTCATCAATATACATTCATAAATAAACGATTTATGACATTTTAATTATTCTCCATAAGAATAACATGGCGGATGAGTATGCAGGTTTGCTGAAGCAAGAAACACAAAAAATGGGGTTTTATACAAATATCAATATAACTCATGTAGGTAAAGCCACATACCAAATTTCATTAATTTATTTTCATAATGAAGGCAGATAACACGTTACTTATTCTCCATAAGAATAACATGGGGCTGAGTACGCAGGTTTGCTGCTACGGGAGCCTTGGGTAAAAAATTGTTTTTTTGAGCAAATATCAATGGTCCACAACCAGATGAAGCCGTATACCAAGTTTCGTCAGTATACGTTCATAAATAAGCGAGATATAAAATTTTTATTTTCCTCCATAAGAATAACATTAGACAACGTACTGTGTTTAGTACTTTCAATATCTCGGTAACCAATTGACGTAGAGAAATGATCAAAATACCAAATTGTGTGTTTTTTTAAGCTGAATCCAATGGGAAAAACTAAAATTTGATTATTTCCAAAATTATATACAAAAAATTCGAAAAACCCATTTTTGGGGTAAAAAACCCCCCAAAATACCCCTTCGGATAAGGCGATCTGGCTGGTTTTCGAACTTAAAGTCATAAATGTTGCTTTACACGTTTATACCAAATTTCATCAAAATCGGATAATTTTTACGAGAGTTATCGTGCTCACGGACACATATATATATATATATATATATATATACAGTTTCGAACGAATGGTGTTTTTGGGGTCTGGGGACCTCAAAACAAAAAGTTATCATGGTCCCGGGCCTAGGTCTTACCATGCCGACTACGGTAATAGCTTCTTCCCTATAGGGGAAATTCGCTAAAAGAGAGCTTTCTTAAATATTTTTCCGTCACTAATCTTTTTTATTTCTGCAGGAATATTTTCAGTAGTTTTAAACCCATAAATGAAGGTTTTTCTAAAAAATTTTGAGTTATGTTTGTCTACTCTGAGTCGATATCTTGTGTCATAATCATGATTTGAAAAGTTTGCATTCCGATTAGTAATGTAAAACTAACTGTTTCTAAAATATAAATGTTGTAAACTGTCAATATCTTAAGTTCTTTAAACAAAATCTTTACTGCATCTTTCCACTTTAAACTTAACATTATTCTAATAGATTTTTAATGCAGCTTTCAAATTTTGACCAAATTACTTTTTTTGTTGATCCATATACATATATCCCGTAGTAAAAATGTGACTGAATCAAAGAAAAGTACATGTTTTTCAGAGTTTCCAGACTGCATTTTTTAGACATTTTCCTCATCGCATATAGACCAGATGTAATTTTGCCCAGCACTGATTCAACATGAAAATCCCAATTTAAATTTTGATCAATCGTTTGTTCTTTTTCACTAAGCATTAATAACTACTAAAATAATTTGTTTCCAACATTATCTTATTTGATATAGGTAATTTATTCACATTTTATACAGTGTAGACCTCGTGCGGATCTTCGTGAAGCCTGGGTGTTATTGGTTAAAGTGGTTTAAACCGGGTTTTTTTAGGGTGGGGGTGAGTGATTGACATCTGTTCTTAGTCTGTTGACTAAAAATCGCTTGTGAAACTCAACTGTTACATGCCAAACCAAAAACATTGCAACCACGAAGTAATTGTTGTGCAAAGATCTTAGGTTAACACTGTTCCACACATCTTGCGAACAGGCCTGAACATTCGGCCGAACACCCTCCTGAATGTTCACGGAACCTTCCGTCCCGTGTATTTGCTACCAGTACACTATGGCACAACAAAGGCGAATTAAGGCGAGCGCGATAGTGTACTCAGCGTGCTCGTGCATGCTCGGGATAGTTCGCCCCACCATGATTCGTGTTCGCCGTGCTCCGTTTTTGTCGGGTTTTTGGCACGAATGAAAAGAGACGAACGGAAGCGAATAGGCGAGCATGGTATTGTGTGGGCGTGTACTTGGTTAGTTCGCTGTGCCCATTCGGTTGATTTGGTACAAAACTCGTTATCGCGACTCGTTCCGAACATTCGGCGGGACATTCGAGTGAATCATTTGGCGAAAGTGTACTGGTACCAAAAAGTTTGTGCAGCTCCCACACTTCTCGCGACTACTCAGAACATTCGGGGTTCAGCCAAATGTTCGGGCGTATTCACGAGAAGTGTGGGACAGCCTTTATTGATTAGTCCTGACCCAAATTATTTTTATTTGCCTTCAACCTAGTGAGTTCACTGTACCCATATGTTTAAACATTACTTTTATAGGAAAAAATATACAAATTACAATTAAACAATCAGCAAAAGCAAATAAACATTTTTAAGAGTTAAAAAACAGCTGATCGTATGAGAACAAATATTCCAAATACTAGCCAAATGTTTTCCGCAGGAATAGTATTATGCCACATGGTATTGTGAACTTCCCCTCCAACACTGATCCCCACCCACTCTTCTGCTGGCACCCCCTACTCAGGCTTCACGAAGATCCGCACGAGGTCTATTCTAATGTACAATTAACCAAAATAACTTTATCTTGCAATTTGTATTGCTGTTTATATTTATGGAGCCTATAACAAGTTAATAACTAGGGGCTACCAGCCTAAAATATTTATCCCTTCAGTGTTTGGAGCCAGTGACAAAATAAAGACCAAATGAATGGCTAATCAACTAAATTTTAAAATGGGGATGACCAGCCAGCATGATTTGTAATCATCTTCAAAAAAGACTATTTATACAGTGGTAAGACAATATGCTTACGTTAAATGAAGATAGATAAATTTTCTCTTGTAATCAGTAAAGACATATTGAGAGAAACTGTATACTTAATTTACTATAGTATTTACTTAAATTAATGGGGTTTTCCAATCATTTGAAGATTGAAAAGACTCAAATAGCATTACTCAATTGGTTACTTCTAGCTGTTAAAAAATTTCAGCCAAACCCTTTTGCCTTACTTGCTAATCTCTTTATTAAAAAGATAATACTGAAGTGGTTTAGAGTATTGTATTTTATAGAAAAATGACTCCAAACAATCGGTTTTAATACATATATTTAAATTGCTTTAGCAATACAAATTCTTAAAAATTGTACTTTCACAAAATTATTAAAAGTTTAGCGCTTAGTAGCCCCCGAATATTTCTTTAAAAAAATTACACTTTTTTTATAAGGTAGAACAAATTTGCAGTGTGGCAGCATACAAATTCAGAAATTAATTTGTAAGCATCAAATAAAGTATTGTAAATTCAGTAAATTTATTTGTTCCTGAAAAAAGAACTCACAAGCACATCAGAAAAACAAGAATGTTGATGCATAAAATAAAATAACCGAACTTTTACAAATCCTAGGCGATGTATAGGAAAATTTAAATTTAATTTATATAGATGATGCTGTTGTTGTTTGTATAACTGATCTGCCTTTGTAGGTATCACTCCTGTTGCTGCCTTTCAGTCATAAATGGGTGTGGCTGGATGCTCTGGACTCTGAAACTAACGCCTTCGCCTGGCCTGTGACCTCCCTCTCTCGAGTTCCATTGCAGCAGACAAAGGTCTTGGCTGTTGAAGACACTGATACTCAGGTTAGCTTGTATTCTTCATAAATATGTTCATCCATAAATTACGTCATCACAGTTTTTGCAGATTTTCCGTCTCCACAGAGCAGATTGTTATAATTTGCTATCTCCCTCCACCATAAACTATTTCACAACCTCTATTATAATAGTACTTTTTACAAACTAATACATTTATAATTACTACAGAAAACATTCGGTTATTAATGTTTTCTATCAGACTTATCTATTATAACTGAACTTTCAGGCTTTAGACCCTCCAATTTCGGACCGAGAAGCCAATATCTTAAGGAGATGTTTAAAAGCAGCCTCAGAAGCTTTGGTGAATAACGAAGAAACGCTGAATGAGCTTGACAAAGGTTGTGGCGACGGCGACACAGGCAGCACACTGCGGCGCTTGGCTGATGGTGATAACTGATATTTACAAACATGTTTATTATCCTCGTTTTACAAAATCCTGGACATAGTATATTGACCTAAAAACTGCTAACAGGAATTTATAAGTTCTAAGAAAAAAATGTCTTTATTTTATATTTTTGTGATATATATATATATATAAATATATATATATGTACCCATAATCTAAGGTAGGCAAGAAAAGTCAGAAACGAATCCGTGCCTGTTGCCGAATCATATGGAAAATGCACAGCGGACAATGCATAGAGCGAGGGAATTATTGATAAACATTCGATGGTGTCATTGTTTAGATAATGTGGGAAAGAGATGGAGATAGTGGTAAACGTGAGCTTACCCCCCTCCAGAGACTCTCAGAGGGGAGTTAACCAATCACAGTATTTGAATTTTTGATATTAGTATAAGAAATTTGGTTATACTTCTGATTTACAACAGCTGATAACTATACATCACTATGTTTCTATTTGATAGTTCTGTAGAGGCATTTTTTCTGTATTCGTTACTTTTGTAAGTGTTATTAAAAATAGACAAAATAGACAATGGACAAACTCTTTATTCCGAAACAATTACATTTTTCATTCACATTCCAAGAGCTAACAAAGCTCGTGCGGAAATTTTTATGCAGAGATTTTACATGCAAAATGGTTATCAGGCAGACCAAATTCATCACTGTAGATTATTTAATGACATTTTCTTGTTTACTTGTGGAAGGCTACTCATTTAATAATTCACAGCACTTCACTCATTATGTACTTCAATATGCAAAGACATTTAATTGTATAATAGGTAACTTTGTCAACAGTACATCTTCAAATTTATCAACACAAATATAGATCTAACGAGCTATCATAACAAAACCATAGCATAACATAAAAATATAAACGAGTTTGCACGCAGCACGCTGACGTGAGGGAAGTGAATTTCCATATAAAAACTTTACTAAGAATCAGAGTAAAAACATACGTTTATTCAAATTTTTATTGAAATCTGAAAACAGTGATTTTTTGGCTGTTCTGATACTCCTGGTTTCATTTACCTGTAAAGTTGGAAATACAATTTTGCGCATTATAATGTTAGGAAAAGGCCAGACAGGCTTGAAAGGAGGCGTAAGGTTTCTGGGGATGTTAAAAGTACACCAACAAATGAATAACATGCATTTATAATGTAAAACCCCCAAAAGACAACGTACTGTGTTTAGTCGAAACACATTTTCTTTAATAACTCGGTAAATATGTATGCTAGAATGACGAGAGAGGGCTTAAACTTTCGCCTCACTAATTCCCATCTTTTTACATGCATTAATTTTACATACGGGGCTTTTATGACCCTTTTTGGGCCCAAAAACTCAAAATTTGAAAGATTAATCCCCAAAAAAGGGGTTTAGAGTTTTCCGATTGTTTTGCCCAACGAACTTGTCCAACTAATTACAGAAAGGAATGTCCCTACCAAATTTGAAGTAAATCGGCAAAAAATGTGACCGCTAGAGTGTAAACATTTATATATATATAATTTTGAACGAATCCCCAAAATGTGTTCAGGGGGCCACGTTAGGAACTTCTATGGTGGTCCCGGGCTTAAGTTTCACCGTGCGGGTCATGCTAATAGTTCACTTTCCAAAGGAAATTCACTAATAAACATATAATAAAACAACAACAAAAATTAACAATAACAAATTTATAAACTAGGTGTATGCTCATTCCTCGCGTATAAAGATAATTGAAACACATGATCAAACTTAAATCGAGTCTCATAAAAAATTCAATATCTGATTTGAGTAACATCATCAGAATACATTCCGTTATCATTTAACTGCCGCCAGAATCCGGATTTTATGTCTATATAGCTATAGTTTTAGTCACATCTCCAAGAATCAATTATCACGGTAGCTGAGAGGTATCGCAATGGCTCTTGGAGCGAAAGATCGCAGGTTCGGATCCCGCCGCCGACCTAACATTTTATCCGTAGAAAAACATACATACATTTATTTATTTTTAAAATAAATTGAAGATTTCAGGCATGGTTTGTTGTTAGGATTGGCATGGGTACGTTATCTTAGAACAAACAGAGCATTTTGGGCTAAGCAGTGACTTTAGCAGTGTGGTTAATTTAACTGTTAAGAGAACAGCGAGTTTCCTATATGAACTAATGTTAACAATTTCTATAGGCCAAGTCAAAATATCCTTAAGGATTAACAATAAATCGTCAGGCCCAGTTATTTAGATGAAAAAAATGAGATTTCAATATATTGTTTCAATAGCCTAGGCTATCATGAAATTAAATGCTATAAACATGGGTTGGCCCAAGTCCGTACATGAAACTTCTAAAATGACAAGTAGCCTAAGTGTATATGCCTACATTTTATAGTCATAGGTCCAAGTTTATGATGAAAACAGCTCACTATAATATAAACCTAGGAGATGTCAAATCATTTCAGATAACCTGTACAAAAGGCTTAGAGTTTGGTTAGAATAGTTTAAAGCTTTTGTTTTGGTTCACTACAACATTCCTGGTAATGTGTTTAAAGTATTTTACAACAGTTGTATTTTACAAAATGATATTCCAATAGCCTAGGATATCATGAAATTAAATTCTATATACATGGGTTGGTCCAAGACGTACATGAAACTTCTAAAATGGCAAGTAGCCTAAGTGTATGAACCTACTTTTTATAACCATAGGTCCAAGTTTATGATGAAAACAGCTCAGTATAATCCAAACCTAGGATTTGTCAAATCATTTCAGATAACCTGTATAAAAGGCTTAGTTTGGTTAGAATAGTTTAAAGATTTTATTTTGGTTCACTACAACATTCCTGGTAATGTGTTTAAAGTATTTTACAACATTGTATTGCCAGTTTAATGTCGGCTTACTCTTACTGTATTCCAACCCTAGGCTATGTCAAATCATTCCAAGATAACCTCCCGAAAAAAGCTGTTTGGTTAGAATAATCTATAGCTTTTATTGTGGTTACCTACTACATTACTGGTAATGTATTTTAGGTAATGTAGACAATTTTTATTATTAATTTAGTGAAAATATAACCTAGCAAATAATTGTCCTACAAAAATAAATTTTAAGGTTGTTCGCTTACTGTGACTAACTTCATCAACGCTTTCTATACAAATTGGGGCTTTGTATACTTTTTACACACACAATATTACCAATACACAATATTACTTTTTATCACAATATTACCAATTGTCTAAGAAAATGTAATAAAACAAACTATTTTATAAGTTAAGTTAATATCTTAGTATCTAGTCATCACAAAGGTATTTTGAGTTTTTCGATCTGCCACACGCGTCGTCTGTCGTCTGCCACTGTTACAATCGTTGCCTCTGTCCGACTGATGATATTTACACAGAATAGGCGTACTAAGGGAATATTAACTGTATGGATATTTTTTTTTAAACGTACACTTAATAATTTATAAAATAATAAATATGCTCACAACTTAAAAATATACTTTGATTATTCTCTCTTGTGTGTTTTTTGTTGGTAAAAAAACTGTTGTTATCCAGTATAACAAAGTATACCCTAGTAAACTAACTATTGTTACTCTGTTGTTGAAACATAGACGTCGGCTAAATTTTAACGATTCAAGTACCAATAAAATGGCTTCCAATGTTATTCTTATGGAGAAAAAAATAAATTTGGTTTTAAGATAATTTGATTAATACTGAACAAAATTATCTGAATAATGAACTTGACCGAGATTTTGACCTGTTAAGTTTTTCTGGAAAATTTTAAGTTTAACTGTGGAGGCATTCTCGAGTTATTATGGTCACAGACACGCCAGTTGAGTTGATTCTCTTACCAGTCTAAGCAGTGAAGTTGTGTATAAGGATACTTTCACTTCGTTCAATTATCCAATAAATAGCGACCATTTAAACAAATATTTGTATGAGAAAGAAATGGAATAACTTAAATTACTGTTATAACAGTTAATATTGACTGCTATCGCAAAATAACATGTTAGTCCATGTAAAAACACTGGTAGTTTTTGTTCTGTAAATATATCAACAATTCTAATTCAAAACATATGTTTTCTTTAACAAAAATTTGTTTCTTATATAAACATTACAATTTGAACTACAGTCCACTTATTTCAACAAAACTAAGTTAATTATTTTTACGTGTTTTACTAATATATACACCCGTGTTGTTACTGATTTTTACGTGTTGTTGTGGTATTTTACATGGTGATTCATGTATATATTCAAACAGTCCATCCTAATTTCTTCACCATTTGTTGTGTTTGAACAGTTAGAGGATTCAAACAAACACACTGTTTCTCCTCCTCTCTGTAAAAGGGAGCTGTTTCCCCCTCCCCTAATTCGCTAAATTTGTTTACGGAGGTGTACGTCAAGATTATCTTAGCTATCAGCCATAGTAAAACCTCCTCCACATGTGGACTTTTGAGACTAGCGCTTTTCCGATTTTCACGATTGATTATTACTTTATTAAAATTTCAATCAAAGAAATATTTGTCTTAACTGAGCTATTATTTTGTATAGTACTCTAATTTATAAAATCACAATATAAATTTTCAATACTAATTTATTTTGGTTACCCCTTTCATGTGCAGCATAACTTGCTAACAGTTTGAAGATTTACTAAAAAATCTTAACGAGTAATTTATAGTAATTGCTAAGACATTAACAAAAACAGTTTGCACACATAAAATTATATATAACTTTGGGTTTATGTTTCAAGCAATACTCAAAAACATTAACAGTCTACCGGTCAATCATCCTCGGCAGTGTTTCACCCAGTTGTCCAAGATGGCGGAAGACGTGATGGGAGGAACATCCGGGGCTCTCTACAGCCTCATGTTTGTCGGGGCGTCTGAGAAAGTCCCGAGTTGGACCGCAGCGTGGAAGGCTGCACTGGACACAGCCATGACCTACTCTAAAGCTACACTTGGCTGTAGAACCATGGTTTGTTTTTAAATTGTTTAGTTACCTCATGAATATAGTTTGTGATTTTCCTTGCAACTTTAACAATTTTATCCTTAAATCAAAGTATATTTCTATGAAAAACAAAAGGCATTCCAGTTATGTATTTACTATTAACTAGTAGCCTGTCGCGGCTTCGCTCGCGATCACAACATAATATTATACTGACATTCCCGTATAAATATTGTGTTACCGTTCCAAAGCCAACAAGGCCTGCTGATTAACTGTGTTTACTCTATCTGATTGCTTAAAACTTATAGTTATTTCCCAATGTTAAGCTTATAGGAATAAACTCAACTTTAAGGGGCCCCAGGGCCTCACTCACAAATTATTTCTCTATAAAAAAAGTTTCCTGCATAACTTCATGTTAGGCTCTTTCCAATGACACCAAAAACATGAAAATCGGTTCAGTAGTTTAGGAGTGATTGTCACAAAAAACCTGCTTGCCTATTAAATAAGTACTAGTAGCCTGTCGCGGCTTCGCTCGCGATCGCAATGCGATATTATACTGATATTCCCGTAAAAATATTGTGTTACCTTTCCAAAGCCAATATGGCCTGCTGATTAACTGTGTTTACTCTATCCAGATGATTGCTTAAAACTTATAGTCATTTCCCAATGTTAAGCTTATAGGAAAAACTCAACTGTAAGGGGCCCCAGGGCCTCACCCACAAATTATTTCTCTATGAAAAAAGTTTCCTGCACAACTTCACGTTAGGCTCTTTCCAATGACACCAAAACATGAAAATCGGTTCAGTAGTTTAAGAGGAGTGATTGTCACAAAAAACCTGCTCGCCTATTAAAGATGTATATAGATAGATAGATAAGGAAAGCAATTCTCACCTGGCAAACAACCTGAGAGTTTCAAAATTCCTAACATATAAAGACAGTTATCATATTATAAGCATTTAATTTAATTTACACTATTGAAAATAAATACCCCTGTCGCAGCAAACCTGCATACTCAGTGAATTTCCAATGAATATACACAACATAACACATTAAAACACTTAACAGGATTTGTAAGAAATATATTCATCACCAAGCGATATTTAAAATATTAATTATTCTCCATAAAAATAACATTGGGGATGAGTACGCAGGTTTGCTGCAACAAGGAACAAAAAATAATGGTTCCTATGCAAATATAAAATAGAATAAAATAGTGGTTTTTATGCAAATATCAATAGAACTCATCTTAGTGAAGTCACATACCAAGTTTCATCCATATCCATTCATAAATAAGCGATATATAACATTTTAATTATTTTCCATAAGAATAACATGGGGACTAAGAACCTAGGTTTGCTGATACGGGAACCATTGGCAAAAAAATGTTTTTTGTACAAACAACAATAAACCACAACCAGATGAAGCCATATATCAAATTTTGTCAGTTTATGTTCATAAATAAGTGAGATATAAAATGTTTCTTTTTCTCCATAAGAATAACATTAGACAACGTACTGTGTTTAGCACTTTCAATATCTCAGTAATCAATTGACGTAGAGCAATGATCAAAATACCAAATTTTTTTATGCTGAATTCAATTGTAAAAATTAATACCCCCGTCGCAGTAAACCTGCGTACTCAGCGAATTTCCAATGCATATATATGTGACTCACTACTACATAGAGCTATTTATCAAGTTTCACAAAAATACATTGATACATAAGTGATATATAGCATTTTATTTATTCTCCATAAGAATAACATTAGGGTTGAGGACGCAGGTTTGCTGCAACGAGAAAGATAAGTAATGTGTTTTTTTTTGCAATTATCAATACAACTGAACCAGGTGAAGCTACATACCAAGTTATCTTAATGTAGGTTCATAATTAAGGGCATACAACTTTACTTATTCTCTATATGAATAACATGGGGGCCGAGTATGCAGGTTTGCTGCTACGAGGACTATCAACAAAAAACTTGTTTTTTGTGCTAATATCAATATACCACAACTAGCTGAAGCCACATACCAAGTTTCATCAATATACATTCATAAATAATCGAGATATAGAATTTTATTTATTCTCCATAAGGATAACATTGGACAACGTACTGTGTTCAGCACTTTGAATATCTCTGCAACGGTTGGACGTAGAACAACGATTAAAACACCAAAATGTTTGTTTTGTTGAACAAACACATTAATGCTAAACACATTAATAAACAGAAATGTGAAGTTTTTAATAAAACTATCTGATAAAAATCTAAAAACCTTTTTCCCATAAGATTAACATGGGACACGTTTTTTTTGGATTTTCTCAGCAACCACTTAACCTAGGTCAATGATTCAAAATACTAAATTATTTGTTTTTTAAGCTCTATAAAATGGCTATAATCAAAATTGAGTATTTTTAACATTTTGGGGTCAAATTTGCAAAAAACCGATTTTTGGAAAATTGTAAACCCCCGTAAAACCCCCTTCCCATAGTGCGATCGATCTGGTTTTCAAACTTTAAAGTCATAAATGCTACTCTCCACATTTGTGCCAAATTTCATCATAATCAGGTGTTTATTTCAAAATTTATCGTGGTAACGGACATATATATACATATATATAAATTTGAACGAATACTGTTTTTGGCATCTGGGGACCTCAAAACGAAAAGTTATCATGGTCTCGGGCTTAAGTCTTACCATGCCACCTACGGTAATAGCTTCTTCCCTATAGGGGAAATTCGCTAAAAACATTTTTGGGGTACAAAACCCCCCCTTTGGATGGTGTGATTCGTCTGGTTTTTGATCTTGTTCAAATAAATGGTACTTTACAACATTTGTACCAAATTTCATTAAGATCGGACCTTTTTTACGAGAGTTAACGTGCTTACGGACACATATATCTATATATATAAATATATATACATATATAAATACCCCCGTCGCAGCAAACCTGCATACTCAGTGAATTTCCAATGGAGATATAAATGTCTTAATACTACATAAACCCACTTACCAGGTTTCATAAAAATATATTCACAAATGAACGATTTAAACAATTTTAATTATTCTCTATAAGAATAACATTGGGGCTGAGTATGCAGGTTTGCTGCAACAAGGAACACAATAAATGGGTTTTTATGCTATTATCAATATAACTCAACTAGGTGAAGTCGTATACCAGTTGTTATTCATTTATGTTCATAATTAAGAGAGACGTAGCATTTAATTATCCTCCATAAGAATAATATGGGGTGTGAGTACGCAGGTTTGCTGCTACGGGAGCCTTTGGTAAAATTTTTTTTGAGAAATATCAATAGACCACAACCAGATGAAGCTGTAAACCAAGTTTCGTCAGTATACGTTTATAAATAAGCGAGATAAAACATTTTTCTTTTTCCTCCATAAGAACAACATTAGACACGTACTGTGTTTAGCACTTTCAATAGCTCGGTAACAAATTGACATAGAGGAATGATCAAAATACCAAATTATGTGTTTTTTTAAGCTGAATCCAATGGTAAACACTAATATTTGGCTATTTAAAAAATTATATGTAAGAAATTCAAAAAACCCATTTTTGGGGTACAAACCCCCCCAAAATACCCCTTCGGATGGAGCAATCTGGCTGGTTTTCGAACTTAAACTCATAAATATTGGCTTTACATGTTTATACCAAATTTCATAAAAATCGGATCTTTTTACGAGAGTTATCGTGCTCATGGACACGTAGAGGAGACGAACCTACAATACGTAAACAGTTGCTGTCGATTTCAACTGCGTACCATATAAACTAAACGGGCGAGTTACTGATATGACAGTTGTAGTGACAGTAGCTAACCCCCTAGCAGACGTCATGCGCTGTGACTCGGTTTGGCGCGCCCTCTGTAGTAGCCGAGTCTAGCCGAGCGAATCGGCGAATGCGAGAATGTCAATCAATCAAATCAATCAAAAATTCCTTTATTCTGTCACATGTAAATTATTTACAAAGAATAGAGTCAGTATTAGCCTAAATAATACATAAATAATAATACATCATACAAGTTAGTTCTTAATTTTTATTAAAATTGTTTGTACCTTTGTCGAGGGCTAGTTCTCCACCGAAGGGATGACTGCGCTCGCCTCACAATCGCACCGATTCTTGTCGGTTTTTTTGACTGAGTCAAAGGAGACGAGCGGCAGGTCCTCTATACTTAGTGCCGCTCGCGGTCTCGACTCGCTGCAGAGTGTGTCGGTTACACGAAATCGCAACGATCGGGTGAAAGTGTAGAGGTACCTTAATGAAAACAGACAACTCGAAATCGGTGATGCACAAATGAAATCGCGATATGATTTGACGTTATGTTTCAGAGTGTGTAAAGTTTGGGGTGTGTGAGTTTTAGTTGTTCTGGTGCCATATTAGGCCTATTCTACTAGATTGTTTAGTATATTTCCATTACAGACTTTAATGGTTAAAATGGATTAGTTACCAAGAAAAGTAAACTCTGCTGAATTATATATTATTAAACCTTAAAAACAAATACAATCAAAAAACAACTTAAGACCAAAAAATAGTATAATGACACGCGATAAAAGTGCGAAAAGAAAAATATTTTTCCTACAAGTCTCTAAGAACTTGTAGCATTTTTGCTCAAAGAATTTTTTTCCTAGCTGAATCCCTGAGGGGACCTCAAAATGAAAAGTTATCATGGTCTCGGGCTTAAGTCTTACCATGAGACCTACGGTAATAGCCAGTCAACTGGGTGTTGCGTGCGAAACGTCGAGGGGGGAGAGCGCGGGAGAGGGTGGCGTGTCGCTTGCAAGGTCACAGCGGTTGTGGAGAGCACGGGAAAGTAGCGCCTTGGTAGCACGAAACATCTGGTTACTGCACAAAGACCTGACAGTCAGTCTGCAGAGTAGGCGGAAATATCCGCTTCCCGTCCGGAACATTAAAAACCATAAGCGGATAAATCCGTCACCCGTTCGGGAAGGGTTGAGTACTTAATTCAATTGTAAAACATTAAGATCTACTGTAATATTTTAAAGCTTGTTGACAAGTTTAGTGTTTTTTTTTTATTATAAAAAATTGTGATTTTTCCACCACTTGGAGGAGTTATGAGTCATACACCTGCTTCTTGTATTTTATCTGGATCATTTTTATCTATTATAAACATTTTATAACACAAATTTTGAAATACCTGGGACAAAATAGGATACCTACGAATTAAATTTGAACCTCTGGTTCATAGCAAGTCAACATCATGGAGGTAGTATAGATGGATGAGCACAATAAATAAATAGTTTATTTGTGTGTAAACACATTCTTTTGGCGAGGAAAGTAATTAAAGTGAGCGCGGGTTGAAACATTTAAATAATTCTTCTAGTTTATTATGACTTGTATAAAACTCATCCCACCAGAATATAGTTAAATTTGGTATTAAAAGGTTCAGCAGTTAGTTAATAAGGGGGGGGGGGGGGGTCATTAGATTATTTTTTATTTGGTTCCAAATTAGCTAAGAACCTATTTAAAGTCAGCTTGGGTTGAGAGTTTTCTATAGTTATTCTGAGTAATTATTACTTTTATTAAAGATAAACGGGAGCACTTTTGCCATCTTATTGACTCGCTTGCCATCTTATCGCCAGTTGCGAGGGGGCGTGCCTGGCTTCATCGGCCCTAATGTTAACGCATTGGCAGGTCCTCTCCATGGTCAACATGTCTGTTGTGTCTCAATCACTTAAGAGTTTTACTAAAAATTTCCTAAACCAACCTTTTGGATTTCTAAATTGGCCTTCAGTGTCCCCAAAGTCTTTTATAAAACATCTAACTGGATGTTAATACTTTATTTGATCACGTAAGGAAGGTTTTTATACAGATTTTGCTTACAGAAAAACATTTTTCTGTGCTTTGTTATCACCTTAACACCACTCTGCTCAATTTAGTGATATAGCTACTGGAAACTGTCAATTGTTTCACAGTCAACAGTTATGTTACAGTTTGTGTGTATCACGAAATATATACCATTGTCCGTCGCAATATTTGTCCCCGATGTATGATGCAGTTTGACGCCCTGATCCCAGCGTGTGAGGCGTACGCGGCCTCTGACAGCGGACCCGAGGCAATTGACCGGGCTGTTCAAGCGGCCCAGGAAGGCTGTCAACAGACACGGCAATACCAACCTCTGTGAGTTTTAACATTTTAGTGAGGGAGGAACTCTAAGGAAACATATTTTCAGTCTAACAGATTATTTCAAGTACATTTTAGTCAGCTAATAAAAATTCAGTTAGGGAGACGGGTACTGCATACTCTACATCTGTAGAATACAGTAGAACCTCACTTATTCGAAATTCGGGGGGCAGCCAATTTATTTTGAATTAAGAGGAGGTTTGAAATATCAAGAGTTTGAATTACAGAGGTTAATGTGAATGAAATTCAAATTATAGAGGCAACGAAAACAAATGTCAATGAATTCAGATCTGGAGGAAACTGAGTGTACACATTAGTTAGTGTTTCAACAGGCTTGTTTTTTAAGGTTGATTGGAATTTCAGAGGTAACGTTTTGGATTACAGCAACAAAATTCTAGTTCTAGAGGCCCGAGTATACACATATTCAAATTTTAGAGGTGACATTATGCGTTAAAACGCTTTGAATTATCGGCAGGGCCGTACTCAGCTTTCATGGGCCCCTGGGCAGGTTTGGTGGTGTGGGCCCTTTTTGCCGTCCGGATCCAAGTTGGTGACCTTTTTTTATATAACAGGTGGTTTGGCCCGGCCTCTCCTGGGCCTGTTGTGCCCCCCCCCCCCCCCCCGAGTACGATATTATTTTAGAATATTAGAGGTTTTCTGAAGGGAACAGACAAAAGTAACTATTTATAGAGATTTTCAAATTACTGAGATTTGAATAAGTGAGGTTCATGCTACCCTGATAACAGTTATAACGTGTTTCATCACTGGCAACATTCCCATAATGCATATCTAATTTTTTTAATGTGGATTTTGGGCTGCGTTGTCGGAAATGTTTGCAATCCTTATCAAAAATATTACTGGTTTACCTAAAGCAACCTTAGAGGAAAAGTTTACAAATATACACGGTTGCAGAGGCAAGAAAATAGGTGAATAGTAATATACTGACTGAGTACGTTTCTTTGTTCCAGTGACAAAATAGTCCAGGTTTTAATTTTCTTTTCACCAACAAACTGGATAAATATATATAGTAAAAAATAGTTTAAAACTTATATTAACAGTCTAAGGTGGAGTTGTTAATACAGGAATTAATGTTGAACAGTAAGGATATTGGGATAAAAATATGAACAATTCTGATGTTATATCTATAAAAGTGGATGACAAATGTTTCATTCGCAGGTTTGGTAGAGCCTCGTATGTGGGAGCTGAACACGTTCGGAGTGTTGACGCGGGTGCCTTCGCCGTTACAGTCTGGTTGGATGCAATCCACTCTCAACTCACTAACTCGGTTAAACATTAAAAACATTAGTACCGTAACGTACTCGTAATATTTTACCAGTCATTATATGTCATTGTATTTTTGTATATTTTTACTACAATAAAATAACATAGATGTTTGCCCATTTGCCTGAGTTGTCAGTACTAGGCTAATGATTATTGACGCAAAGACCTTTTGAGGTCTGGAATTTTTTTAAGTTTACTTTTTTTTTTAAATGCGAATGCATTTGTTTGTTATATGCAAAATACAGCACTCTGTGGAGTTAGGTTCGGTTACTGTAGTTTTGTTCTGAACTGCAGCCAAATTTGTTGATATTTTTTACATGTAAATCCATTTGTAGTATGTTACAAAACAAAGAACTTTTCTGCTTATTTTTTAGGTGTACAATTACATCTTACATTTTTCAAAACTTTTTCTGATAACCCTGCCTATGGTAACTTAACTTTTAAAACATTTTCTTTCAATATTAAAACAGTTATTGTAAAGAAATGTATTTTTATTAACCCCTCATAACATGTATTTTTAAATTTACGGATTGCAACATCTTATTTTATTCACCCTGATAATTTCCCTTTTTTCATTTAAAATATATTTTTCTGTGTTACAAGTTATATTAAAGTTTACGTAGGAAAATTACCATATTTCCCCACCAGAAACAGTTTAGATAGGCCTATCATACTACGTAAATCATCATATAAAAATGTTAATTAGCCTAGTAAATAATTTTAAGATAATTCATAATGTAACAAAGTTGCTTCAAAACCTTACATTAATTTATTCAAAACCATTAAGTTTTCTTTAAAATCCAAATTAAGCTCCATAACAGTTAATATAGTGCAACCAGTGAAGTGAGCTACAAGAGCTGAAGAATGATAAGTATGCCATGCCAGATGTGAATTATTGTAACAATGCTCTAGACTCTCTCTCTGAAAATAACCGGCCTAGTGATAGCTGCCCCTAAGATTTGATCTATTTTACCCCATAAATTAGTATTTTGGGTACCAAAAACCCAAATTTGTATTAGAAGTAGAGCCACAGGCATTATTTTTACCCTTTTGTTACGGCCGTGAAGAAATATAAGCCTGTGGTGAAGATAGAATAGGCTGGTGAGACCAACCCATATTCTCCATTGTGTAGCCAGATGTGAACTTTCATTAATCACCTAATTGTATTAAAATATCAATCTACCAGACTTAGAAAAATCAATAAATTAATAAAGAGAACCTTTTCAATCTTCTAAATTACATATTCAAGCACTATTTTCAAGATTTAAATTCTTTAGAACAGTTTTAAAATCAATCAACAGTAGCCTAAAAATCACGTTGTCTAGCAGCATTGTTGGAGGACTGCATAGCATTTCGAAGTGAACATTACTTACTTACCTTCCAACTGTTATTGAGCAAACCTTTAATATTTTACCACTTTTCAGAGACTTTAACAAAATTATTTTACATTATATAAGTAGCATATGAGTATAATTGATGATTTCAATCGTAAGAATATATTCAACGCCAGCACGATCACCCCTTGCCTGAGAAAGAATCTTGTGACCCTGAGTCTAAAGACTATCATTAGAAATAATCAAATAACTATAAGTTATAAAACACCTCCCCCTCTTTATAAACAATTATTGTAAATCCCTTTTTCACATTTCAAGATATAATTTTGTATTTTAACGCAATAAAGTTAGGTCTATCTTTGTACATTGTGTTTGATTCAGTCCGAGGTAATGACGATACGAGTTTGTAACATATTGTAGTCATTCAGCAGTTACGTACCATATTGAGCAGACAGTTGCCGGAGCAAAATAATAGAAAGAAAGAGATTTATTTATTTATTGTTTATGAGTTTAAGTAAGAAGGAGAGAGTATAGATAGACATAAAAATATATTTAGATAGTGTATTTACATGATTAAGTACCGTATTGGTTAAACAGGCTTTAAAGCACTGTATACCTTTAGGGGTATGATAACATGACTGTCTAGGGATAGTCTTGCTGAATTACTGCCTACTTTTGTTTCAAGTGCTGTATCTGAGGTCGTTCAAGACGTAGGGATGACACGTGACAATCTAGAACTGATGTATTTTACATGTGAGCTTCATGTCAGTTGACTGTCAATATGTCCCCAGAAATTTTGCAGAACTGACTTATATTTTTTTGAAATATATTTTTTTCTAAAAAAAGCCTATCTTGTAGCATATCAGAGTAAAGCTGTCTTTATCACGAGTAAGAAACTCAAGTCGGAAAAATTATATGAGTAGTGGTTTAGAAAACAAAGGGTATTCCGTAAATGTCGATATTTTACACAAAAATGGCCGCCATTTTGAAACGGATAAAGATAAGTGAATTCTGTTTTCACCTAAATGTTTCTTTTAACGAAACCTTTAAAATGATGTATAATATGCCCTATGTTTACATAAGAACATTTTGAGATTCGAACCCGTGACCTTCAGTTTTGGAACATCCCGTACATAGATTTTGATGAAAATATTTTTAATAGATAGCCCATATGCGTTTTAGTGGGGAAGAATTTTGTTTGATGACTTTAGACCAAACCGTTCTCCCGTTATACATGCTGGATGGGTGGTCTGACTCACCTGTGTATATATATATATATATGTGTGTGTCCGTTACCGCGATAACTTTTGAAAGAAGCGCCCGATTTTTATGAAATTTGGCACAAATGTGGAGAGTAACATTTATGACTATAAGTTCGAAAACCAGATCGATCGGTCTATGGGAAGGGGGTTTTATGGGGGTTTAAAATTTTCCAAAAATCAGTTTTTTGAACTTTTTACCCTAAAATTGTAAAAACACTAGATTTTGGTTATAGCCATTTTGTAGAGCTTAAAAAAACAAACAATTTAGTATTTTGAATCATTAAGCTAGGTTTAGTGGTTGTGGAGAAAAGTCAAAAAATGTGTCCATAAAATTTCCCATGTTAATCTTATGGGAATACGGTTTTAGCGAACTTCCCCTATAGGGAAAAAGCTATTACCGTAGGTGGCATGGTAAGACTTAAGCCCGAGACCATGATAACTTTTTGTTTTGAGGTCCCCAGATGCCAAAAACACTATTCGTTCAAATTTATATATATGTATATATATATATATATATATATATATATATATATATATATATATATATATGTGTCCGTTACCGCAATAAATTTTGAAAGAAGCGTCCGATTTTTATGAAATTTGGCACAAATGTGGAGAGTAACATTTATGACTTTAAGTTCGAAAACCAGATCGATCGGTTTATGGGAAGGGGGTTTTATGGGGGTTTAAAATTTTCCAAAAATCAGTTTTTTGAACTTTTTACCCTAAAATTTAAAAAACACTAGATTTTGGTTATAGCCATTTTGTAGAGCTTAAAAAAACAAACAATTTAGTATTTTGAATCATTAAGCTAGGTTTAGTGGTTGTGGAGAAAAGTCAAAAAATGTGCCCATTAAATTTCCCATGTTAATCTTATAGGAATACGGTTTTTAGATTTTCCCCAGATAATTTCACTAAAAACTCCACAATTCTTTCTACCAATCAGTTTATCTCTACAAAACAATCATTTTGGCGTTTTAATTGTTTTACGTCCAACCGTTGCAGAGATATTCAAAGTGCTAAACATAGTACGTTGTCCAATGTTATCCTTATGGAGAATAAATAGAATGTTATATTTTGATTATTTATGTATGTATATTGATGAAACTTGGTATGTGGCTTCAACTAGTTGTGGTATATTGATAACAGCACAAAAAAAGTATTTTGTTGATTTTTCCCGGTAGCAGCAAACCTGCATACTCGGCCCCCATGTTATTCATATGGTGAATAAGTAAAGTTTTATATCTTCCTTAGTTATGAACCTAAATTAATAAAACTTGGTATGTACCTGGTTGAGTTATATTAATAATTGCAAAAAAACACATATCTTATCTTCCTTGTTGCAGCAAACCTGCGTACTCAATTATAATGTTATTCTTATGGAGAATAAATAATACCCCCGTTGCAGCAAACCTGCATACTCAGCGAATTTCCAATGGAGATATAAATGTCTTAATACTACATAAAGCCACTTACCAAGTTTCATAAAAATATATTCAGAAATAAGCGATATATACAATTTTAATTATTCTCCATAAGAATAACATTAGGGCTGAGTACGCAGGTTTGCTGCAACAAGGAACACAAAAAATGGGTTTATATGCTAATATCAATAGAACTCAATTAGGTGAAGTCGTATACCAGTTTTTATTCATTTATGTTCATAATTAAGAGAGACAGAGCATTTCATTATTCTCCATAAGAATAACATGGGGGCTGAGTACGCAGGTTTGCTGCAACAAGGAAAACAAAAAATGGGTTTTAATGCTAATATCAATAGAACTCAACTAGGTGAAGTCGTATACCAGTTTTTATTAATTTTTGTTCATAATTAAGGGAGACAGAGCATTTCATTATTCTCCATAAGAATAACATGGGGGATGAGTACGCAGGTTTGCTGCTACGGGAGACTTTGGCAAACAATTTTTTTTTGAGCAAATATCAATAGACCACCACGAGATGAAGCTGTATACCAATTTTCGTCAGTATACGTTCATAAATAAGCGAGATATAACAATTTTCTTTTCCTCCATAAGAATAACATTAGACAACGTACTGTGTTTAGCACTTTCAATAACTCGGTAACCAATTGACGTAGAGAAATAATCAAAATACCAAATTGTGTGTTTTTTAAAGCTGAATCCAATAGTGTAAATTAAAATTTGACTATTTCAAAAATTACATGTAAAAAGTTCAAAAAACCTATTTTTGGGGTACAAAACCCCCCCAAAGTACCCCTTTGGTTAGGTCGATCCGTCTGGTTTTCGAACTTAAAGTCATAAATGCTGCTTTACACGTTTATACCAAATTTCATCAAAATCGGATAATTTTTACGAGAGTTATCGTGCTCACGGACACATATATATATATATAGATATATATATATAGATATCTATATATATATATATATATATATATATAGATATATATATATATATATACAGTATCGAACGAATGGTGTTTTTGGGGGCTGGGGACCTCAAAACGAAAAGTTATCATGGTCCCGGGCCTAGGTCTTACCATGCCGACCACAGTAATAGCTTCTTCCCTATAGGGGAAATTCGCTAAAATGCTATATATCACTTATTAATGAATGTATTTTTGTGAAACTTGGTAAGTGGCTCTAGGTAGTAGTGATACCCATATATTTGTATTGGAAATTCGCTGAGTACGCAGGTTTGCTGCGACGGGGGTATTTAGATTTTCCTCAGATAATTTCACCAAAAACTCCACATTTCTTTCTGCCAATCAGTTTAGCTCTACAAAACAATCATTTTGGCGTTTTAATTGTTGTTTTACGTCCAACTGTTGCAGTGATATTCAAAGTGCTAAACACAGTATGTTTTCCGATGTTATCCTTAGGGAGAAAAAATAAAATGTTATATTTGATTTTTTTTTTTTTGAGTATATTGATGAAACTTGGTATGTGGCTTCAACTAGTTGTGGTATATTGATAATAGCACAAAAAAAGTTTTTTGTTGATTTTTCCCGGTAGCAGCAACCCTGCATACTCGGCCCCCATGTTATTAATATGGAGAATAAGTAAAGTTTTATATCTTAATTAGTTATGAACCTAAATTATTAAACCTTGGTATGTAGCTTCACTTGGTTGAGTTATATTGATAAATGCAATAAAACACATATCTTCCTTGTTGCAGCAAACCTGCGTACTCATTTATAATGTTATTCTTATGGAGAATAAATAAAATGCTATATATAACTTATTAATGAATGTATTTTTGTGAAACTTGGTATGTGGCTCTAGGTAGTTGTGATATCCATATATTTTCATAGGAAATTCGCTGAGTACACAGGTTTGCTGCGACGGGGGTATTTATAATTACCAGCTGTAGTTGTTTGTCGGTTAGGGCAAAATAAGTCATATGGAAAACTAAACACAGATTTTATAGTTCTAGTCAGGTTAATATTTGTAATGTGTTTTAATTTGTCGCGAGCGAAGCTGCGGGCATCAGCTAGTCCTTTATTGACTAGTTTAAAGCGTAGTACAGAACTGACCATGACAGCAGGTATGATGTCTGAAGGTATGATTATATTTTATCGGACAAAAATGTATTAGTTATCTGGATTTTTTAATGGTAATAAGTATTATGTCAATACATTATAGTGACTACTATTTGTATTAATGGTTAAGTACCAAGAAACTCTAGTAATTTTTCTGGTTCAGATATCTGTTATCATGAGGCTATGAAAACTATTTAAACTCTTAGATTTCATCAATGTTCAAGGTATAAATAAAACTCCATCTAAGAAAAGCTTTCTACAGCTTTTGAAATTATTGTGCTCAGTATTTATTTGCCATTTTAATGTACATTAAACATTTTTCATTTTTTTTCACTCAAACAAAGTTTGCTTTTTCTATAGATCAACCAGTTTAAATTAAATAATACAAACTAAAATGAAGAAAATCTATTTCAATTTTCAGACCATTATTTACAATAACAAACCTACACTCTTTCCCACAATAATAATATAAACTATAATAGTTTTCCATTTGTATCACTTCAACTTTTTAATGTACAATTTTGTACAGTCGAAGAATACTTTTTAGCCTGGAACCATTATTACAACCTTTATTGTAATTATCTAATTTATGCTTGTTCGCAAAACTTGACATCTTTTTAAGTCCACATTGGGTTGATATTATGGACCTTACTGTGTAATTCAACTGAAAACTCAATTAACGCTAATTACTGAAAATTGAGTAATTAATTAAGTTAAAATTACAATAGAAACATAGTACACCTCATGACAAGCCTCAACAATTTTTTATAAAAAATAATGATTACTACCCTGCAAGGAAAATACAAAAATGAAACGGTTTTTGTAAGATGTGATCATAGATTAAATAAAAGAGGATTTCAGATTTAAAATTTATAGTGTCACATAAATGTCGTACGATTTGCTGTGTACTTTCCAAACAAAATTAGACAAAAATACCAACTAAAACCTAATAAACCATTAATTTTAGTAAGAACCTTGCCGGATTGATTTCCTCTCCAAATACCTCTTAAGAGCTTCATCGAAGACAACACCGACTGTCCGCTTCTGCCAAATATTTACAAATGGTTTAACTTCTTTCCGAGGACTTGTTATTTCAGGCACTAATTCGCTTTTTGAATCACTTTTTGTCTTTTCGCTTTCAAGTGTACTGTCTAACTTTTTCTTCTTGCTATCAATTGCCTCTTCGGCCATTCTTGAAGACACTTCAATATTTTCTTTACCACGAGACACCGATCTTTTCCTTGTATCTGGTGTCTTTTCTCTCCTTTTTTCAGTTTCAGTCTTTTTAAACCTTTCTTTTGGTTCGTCTTCGGATTCACTACTCGAGCTAGATGACGAATATGATGAACTTGATGAGGTTTTTTCACCTTCCTCTTTTGAACTTGCTGATCTTTTACGCCTTCTATACTGGCGTTTTTGCTTTTTACTATCAACCTGTTTAAAACTTTCCTTGGCTGCTTCTTTTCCAGGACTCTTTTTCACTATTGATTCTAACTTTTCCTCTGGTTTTATTTTATTATCTTCTTCCTTTTGTTCTTGTTTCACATCACCATCCACCGTTGTTTTGTATAAATGTCTATAAAATCCTGAGATGTCTTTTTGTTTTGTAACATCACCAATATCTGCAAAAAAATTACATATTATTTAAGTTTAGTGTATGATTAAGGCTTGAAGTGATAGCAACTGACTGCTCCACATTCACTTATGTTGTTAAAGCAGTCAAACCCACCTAGCCATAAATTAACTTAAAAATACCCCCGTCACAGCAAACCTGCGTACTCAGCGAATTTCCAATGCATAATATACGGTATGTCTTAATACCACATAAACCCGCATACCAAGTTTCATAAAAATATATCCACATATAAGCGATATATACAATTTTAATTATTCTCCATAAGAATAACATTGATGATGAGTACGTAGGTTTGCTGAAAAAAGGAACATAAACAGTTGGTTTTTATGCAAATTAAATTGGAGAATTATGGAGAATTAAACTAGGCGAAGCCACATACCAAGTTTAATCAATATTCAGTCATATATAAGCGCTATATAACTTTTTAATTATTCTCCATAAGAATAACATGGGGGCTGAGTAAGCAGGTTTGCTACATCAAGGAACAAAAAAATTGTTTTTTATGCAAATATTAATATAACTCAACAAGGTGAAGCCACATACCAAGTTTTATTTTATGTTCATAATTAAGGATGCCATCCATTACATTTTACTTATTCTCCATAAGAATAACTTGGGAACTGAGTACGCAGGTTTGCTGCTACGGGATAATCAACAAAAAATCAATTTGTAGTGCAAATATCAATATACCAGTACTACGTGAATCCACATACCAAGTTTCATCAATATACATTCATAAATTATCGAGATATCAAATTTTATTTATTCTCCATAAGGATAACATTGGACAACGTACGGTGTTTACCACTTTGAATATCTCTGCAACAGTTGGGCGTAGAATCACAATTTAAACACCAAAATGATTGTTTTTTTGGAACTGAACAACAGATTGGTAAAAGCAAATGTGAAGTTTAGATTAAAATAAACTGAGGAAAAGCCAAAAACCTTTTTCCCATAAGATTAACAAGGGAGATTTTATAAGTAGGTTTTTTGGATTTTCTCCGCAACCACTTAACCTAGGTTAATAATTTAAAATACGATATTATTTGTTTTTTTAAGATCTATAACATGGTCAAAACCAAAATTAAGTTTTTTAAAAGTTTTAGGGTGAAAAATGCAAAAAACTGATTTTTTGAAAATTTAAAACCCCCATAAAACCCTCTTTTTCCATGGTCCGATTTTCTGGTTTTCAAACTTCAAGTCATGAATGTTTTTTTAGCATTTGAGCCAAATTTCATCGAAATGGGACATTTTTTACTCAAGTTATCGCATTCACGGGCACACACACACACATATATATATATACATATATATAAATTTGAACGAATAGTGTTTTTGGCATCTGGGGACCTCAAACAAAAAGTTATCATGGTCTGAGGCTTAAGTCTTACCATGAGACCTACGGTAATAGCTTCTTCCCTATAGGGGAAATTCGCTAAAATTGTAAATTCTCTTACTACATTCATAACATACATTTAGGAACAGAAGTAGCCCATGTTTGATACTGAAGTTAGCATATTTCCTGCGTAATTTAAAAGATTTAATTACTCAATCTTACGATAAACATTGGAACTGATGAACTATCAGGCAAAGCCCTAATGACGTGTAACAATTTGAATATATTTCTCACAGCTCCACACAACATACTACTTACTTAAACAGCTGGAATAATCAAAGACCTGCTGCCAAATTGTTTTATAAACAACAATAATAGGCACATATCTTTATATTTAACTAGCTGATAGCCGCAGGATTCGCCCCGCAAATGATTTATATAAACTATTACAGTTGTGTGTGCTGTATTCTGTGGTTAGCCCATGGAACTACTACGAATCAAGATCAGTTGTTTGTATTTTCATCAGCTCAAACAAAATTGAATGTCCGTAAGGAATACATGGGAACTTTGTCGGGGTCTCTAGCGGAGCCCTAACGTCAGATCAGGATGAAAACCATTTAGTTTTCCTATTTTATGCCTAAAGAATCAGTGTAAAAAAATTTCAGCTCTCTACCTTATAGCGTCCCAATTGTAATTGAAACGCTATATATAATTAAATATACTATTTGTTATGTATTAAAATAATTAATGTATAAAAATATAAAAGATGTTTTGTGAATAATTGCTGGCAGTTGCAAATAAGAATTGCTGGTGCTACTTGGTTTTGCAAGTCAAGGCAAGATCGCGATTTTCTTGTTCGGGTTTGTAAGGCTGAGAGTTGGAGACAATGATTTAAATTCTTCCTTGGCTGGATTGAACCGGAGCTAGGTCACGTGACGGCCGGCGTGGTCGCGTTCTGGAAGTTTCTAAGCCAAGGGGTATATATTCATGATCGCTGGGAGGCGGCGGCATTTTTACGTTGACCATTGGTCTAGTGTGTGTGTCGTACGTCAACCAGCGAAACGTGAATCTCTTCTGATTTGAAGGTACAAAGTTGTTTTAAAATTTAGAGTTTCAATTTAAATAATTGCTCCAATTTCTCATTTGTTGTTTTTCAAAAAGGGGAACAGTTAGTAAAACAATTGTTTCTTTTTCAGGTTTCGAAGCGTTTCTTGGTTTCATCTTTTGATCTTTGATTATTAATTAAAGTACAGTAATATAAAAATAAAGATCGAACAGTTAATGTAATATTTTGAAAGACAGAAGTGATAAGCAAAACCAAGTTAAATTTTATTTTGAATTTTGAACTGTTTTATTTGACAAGAAAAGTTTTATTTAATTTTATTTAAATATACAAGAAGAGTTTATTCATTTCTTTTATTTTATTTATGACCACAACTTCTTAAAATCCACAAAAAATATAGCCTGTGAACCAGCGCTATAACCTACATGGAAAGGTGGAGAATTAGTGATGAGTCAGTCAATCAGTCAGCCAGGGCTTTGCCTTTTATAGATAGTACCTGGGGGCCGAGCTTTGCTCGGGGGAAGGCCAGTCAGTTTGTTTAGATGACTTGGAGTAATATCTCACCACTTCCCGCTACTGATAATCACATCTGTATATCTCATTTACCTCTTTATAGGCCTACATTTTTAAGATCACTCAAGTTGTTATTTATAGCTCAATGTCCCTTTGATTTATTTCACTACTCTATATATGTAATCTTCACTTAAATCTTTTAATCGGTGTGCAAAATATGGTATTCTCGGTAAGGCGATAATGATGTCACGAGAAGATGAAACGGAACGACCAGAACCACTGAATCATCAACCGATTGTTTGTTTGTTTTATCGAATGAACTTATAATCGTTGCTCACTGCCTGATGGATTGTAACTTCCAGATAATGCGGCAAGCCTCGGTAGCGCAGTGGATACGGCGTCAGATCCTCGATCTTGCGGTCCCGTGTTCAAATCCCACTTTTGTTGTTTACTTTTTTAGGTTTGACTTTTATTTACTTATACTAATCCCTTTATTTGTAATTATGTTGCACAACGAACAGCCACCATACAGCGCTCTGCGGAGTTAGGTTAGGTTACTATAATTTTGTTGTGAACTGCAACCTAGTTGTTTGCTCACGTAAATCCATTTGTAGATCCAATTTAACACTGTATCCACAACTTTTGATTTAACTTATATCTACTTGAATTTGAATCGAATCACCATTTATGCTTTTCCACCACAAAACAATAAAAATCGTAATTGAAAGTTCATTCGATAAAACAAACAAACAATCGGTTGATGATTCGGTGGTTCTGGTCGTTCCGCTTCATCTTGTCGTGACGTCATTATCGCCTTACCGAGAATACCATGTTTTGCCCACCATTTTAATCCCTGCTCTCAGGAAACCACATGTTAATAATCATAAACAACATGAGTATTACTTTGACAGTTCCCTGATTGATTATGAACAGCTGTTGCAATTCTTTTGTTTTGATTTGAAACTCCATAAGCCTAATGTTAATTTTTTTAACTTTTCATTTTAGTTTTTTTACATGATTTAATTTTTCCTGGGGATGAGGCCTGTCTAAAACTTATTTTTATCCCTTGAATTAGTTATTTCCAACATCTGAAGGAAATCGTTGGAGCAGTTTTTGAGATCCGTGTCGCAAGCAAGCAAGCAAACCTTACTCATATTAGAGTATAGGATATAAAGATTCCGTAAGCGAATCGGTCCCCACGAAATATCTAGAGCTAGGAAGAAGTTAAGTTAGGTTATGACGATTCATTTTAAAGCTTGAGGGCCAAGGACGGTGGGAAAAATATCAGAAATGTCAAAAATTACGTGGGCTACTGGACTTCAAAGATCCAATGATTTTCTTATGGAAATATCACAACAGTGTTTTTGTTAATAAGCAAAATGAACTAATGATCAGCTGTGATTATCCACTTACACAAAAACCATATCTTAGGGGCTATAGCCCCTGTAAGCGAGTAGTAAGACTTAATGGAAATCAGTGACAAATCAAATCAAATCCTTTATTGCATATAACGTTTCATATTACAATTTGAAAAACAAACAAGTGCATTGTCAAGAGAAATATAAACTTTACCAATAACTATAAAGCATATTCACATATGTAAAACAATAATAAAAAAGATTACTGAAGATTATCATTTAAAAATTAGTAAAACTTTTTGAGTAAAATATACTTAATTTGTTTAGAGAATTTTTCAACATATAGTCCTTTAGGAGACTGTGGGATTTTATTAATCAAGTTTAGTCAACCGGTGTGCTGGAGATAGATACAGATGGTTATTAGTGAATTTCCTATGGAAAAGTGAACTGTTACAGGGTTTCTACAGAATTTCAATTTTCTATTTCCCTGACTTCCCTGACCCTTCTGTAAAACTCCCCTGACCAACTTTCGAAGACGTCTTAGTATTTTCGCTTTGTTAACAAGCATGTGTGCACAATTATTATGTATTTAATACGTAAAACATTATTTTCTATATCATGTACGTCATAAATGTTAGTAAAACAAAATAAATATACTATGGAATAGTAATCAATATTGTCTAAAAGCTAAAAATTTATTTTATATCTTTAGTACATGGGGTCGAGGCATAACAAAATAAGCTTTATCTCTGGGTTCTCTCACTTTTCCTGATTTTCCCTGACCGAATTTCCATTCCCTGACTTCCCCTGACCGTAGAAACCCTGTGCATGAACCAGGCCCGCACGACCTGTGCATGACCTGCACGGTGAAACTTAAGCCCGGGACCACCATAGAAGTTCGTAATGTATAAATAATCGAGATATCAAATTTGATTTATTCTCCATAAGGATAACATTGGACAACGTACTGTGTTTAGCACTTTGAATATCTCTGCAACGGATAGACATAGAATCACAATTTAAACACCAAAATGATTGTTTTGTGGAGATGAACTGATTGGTAAAAGCAAATTTGAGGTTTACATTAAAATGAACTGAGGAAAAGCCAAAAACCTTTTTCCCATAAGATTAACATGGGAGATTTTATGAGCAGGTTTTTTGGATTTTTTCCGCAACCACTTAACCTAGGTTAACAATTCGAAATACGATATTATTTGTTTTTTAAGCTCTATAACATGGACAAAACCAAAATTAAGTTTTTTAAAAATTTTAGGGTAAAAAATGCAAAAAACTGATTTTTGGACAATTTAAAACCCCCATAAACCCCCTTCCCATGGTCCGATTTTTCTGGTTTTCGAACTTAAAAGTCATGAATGTCACTTTACACATTTGAGCCAAATTAATCGAAATCGGACGTTTTTTACTCAAGTTATCGCATTCACGGACACATATATATATATATACAGTATATAGATATACATATATATGTGTATAGTATATGGATATATATATACACATATATATAAATTTGAACGAATAGTGTTTTTGTCATCTGGGGACCTCAAAACAAAAATTATCATGGTCTCAGGCTTAAGTCTTACCATGAGACCTATGGTAATAGCTTCTTCCCTATAGGGGAAATTTTCTAAAACGATCTGTTTTTGAAAAATATCAAATAAATCACAGCATCATACCAGAAATAATAATAACATTTTTCGATATCCAAATCATAGTCAACAAATATTTGAAACTGGACCTCTTTATATGGGATTAAAAATTTATAATATACCTGAATCATACAAAAACTTAACAATAACAAAACTAACATCTAAATTGGAAGGGACATTGAGCCATAAAGCTTATTGAGTTGATGAGTTTATTAAAGATATAATTTAGAGTAAGTTATGATTAATACATAGTTTTATACATAGTATTAATACATATCCTTCCACATGATAGGAAAACTTGAGGTAGGAAACTTTGAATGTGTTAGGCCTAGTTAATAGTAAACAAACTTGACCATGTACCTGCTTGAGAATTACTTTTGAAATGTTTGTCCAGGCGTTGTGTTCAAGAAACATTTGTCTATTGTCTTAACTTGACCGAGGTTAAATGTTGTTAACCCATTAAGGTAGTAATATTATTCTTTTCACAATAGCCTACAACGGGATTTGATTGGTGCTGCACTCTAGTAGCAAAATCTGTAACTTATGACTGCGGATAACTACGGTTCTCTTCGCTAGGGGCACGGACTGACTGATAAACCTTAATAACGACGCTAGGCCTTTGGTCATGTTATCTGAGTTGGCCACGTCGTGGAAACACCTTGGCCAGGTGTTGATACAATGTTCGTGGGCTCGATTCCCGCACTCGACCAAAACTGGCCAGTTGTGTAACTCTCAATGAGTTAACCGGTCTGTGACAACGTTGGTGGAGGGCTCAAGTAAAATAAACGGTGGCAGGCTAGCTTGGAAGTTGACGGGATCAGTTAATTCTTTGTGAGCTGCACATGGTCAACACTGATTTTGCTACTTTTTACTCATGTCTACTGTGTGTGCCAAATGTGACTCTTAAAACTTAAATAACAAAGTATTTTAATGTAAATAAACTATTAATCCATTTAAAAACAAAAATTTCTATTCCAATTCATAGGTTTTTGAAAATTACAAGTAAGGAATGAGACCAGCTCGTATGTGTACACCAATGAGTTAAACTCAACATAAATCCTTCGTTGTAAGACTCAAACGAAATCCTATGTTGTAAGATTCAATCAAAACCCTACATTATTATTGTCAACCAAAATGTGGAAGGGGTCAGCTTAGTGACAAAGTACCTAAACTAATCAAACCTAACACAGCCTAACCTAACCTTTAGGCTGAGCGCCAATCTGTTTTCTCTATGATGCCTCTTTCGGTTGTATACAGCTCCTGTCTGTTTTGAAGTTATCTACACCTATGTTTGCCAAACACCATTGAGTGACTCAGTGATCACTCTATGTCAAAAACGACAATGCCTATGAAGCTGAACTTTTGCATGGCGGTTCACCTTCATGTTCACCTACTACTTAATACTGATGATGTGTAAATAAGGCTGGATTGAATACAATTTGTAAAAGGCCTCTTACTACTGGACTCTTATGTACATTAGTATTTACTGGACCTTTTAAACTGGAATTTGGGAAAAACATTAATATACCAGAGTAAAACATAAGTCTGTTCCTGTTCCACAAACCTTTTACGGCTCCAACCCCTAATTTTAAAAATTCTTATTTTAACCATCTCGCACCTATTACTGGACTGATGGAGCTGAACTTCATAAGAAAGATAGTTTATTGCACAAGGCTGCCTACTTCATAACAACTTACTTTAGGGATCTGCCCCACTAGCCTTTCTTATAAACATTACACACACACCAACTACTGTACCAATGGAGTTAAAATTTGTTAGGAAAATAGGTAATATACCAGAATCAAACACAGATAACCACGATTCCTAGGGAGCTCACCCCATTGGCATTCAGAGATATGATTATGTTTTCCATCACATTCTTAGCAGCCCACTGGAATGAGGGAGCTGAAATTCATAGACCTACTCTCATACTGAATTTTTTCATGTACAACAAAATAACAAAAGCCTAGTAAACTTTGAAACTGGTAATTCTATCCATCACATTAGATAGGGCAGGGCTGTCAACGGGGGGGGGGGGGAGACTCAGACTTGGTGCTATTAGACACCACATTAGTGTTAGATACAAAATTTAATTACATTAATTTTTAAATTTACTTTGGTGAATATATAACACAAATATTTGTATGTTTCAAGCCAAAATCCTGTCCTGTACTTTTATTATAATATGGTGAGACAAAAATAAAACAAAGAATCATTTTCATTCTTGGAAGAGACCAAAGAGCAGGAGAAAAATAATAGCTACAAATCCTACTTTAGCCTGGTGAAATTAGTTTAAGGATTTTACAGATAAACGATCCTACACACAAAGTAAGAGGTCTTGCATATATTACGTCACGCCTACCCGGGGGGGAGGGGGTGCAACACAGTCCGTGACACGGGGGAGGGGGGGGTTTAGGGCTGTGTGACGTGTCACGATTTATGGAGTTAAGCCTGTGAAATCATCAGTTACAGAGTGATGTAAAACCGTACCCAAAATCCAATACTTAATAATTAATTAGTATGACGTGACAAGGGTGGGAGGGTGTCCAGATGGGCTGAATATAGCGTAATGTAATTTATGGATTGCCCCTAACAGTGGGAACGGTTATATAAGGGTATATAAAGAAAATTGATTAGTTCTAAAATAAATTACCTTCTAGCCTATCCATACGCTTTTCATCTTCATCCATTTTTTGAAATTCTTCCAGTTTTTTCTTGTAGGACGAGGTAACAAAAGTCTCTTTGTCCTTGAACTGCTCCCCTTCTTCCTCACGTTCCTTCTGGACTTGCCGCTCCAATCTCCTTTCATTTTCCAATTTCCTCTTTTCAGCATTCCTTTTCAAAGATTGAATATATCGGGACTAAAAAATAAATAAAGACAAATTGAGCTGTCAACAACACAACTAATTTTGCACTGAATAGTTTTTATTTTGTTGTTAGAACTCTGTATTCCAGGTTAAAACTATCCTCCAGGCATTACTTTCAAGAAATTCACTCTCTTAATTCAACGGTCACCGGCACCCAACTGCACCGCGCCCAATCGTCCACTGTAGACTTGTACCACCTGGGGTGGTTGCGCCGCTCTACAAACTACTACCTACTTACTTATTTATATTTACTTACTTATTACCTACCTACTTATTGATTTTTAAACTATGAAATACATTCTAAAAATTAACCCATTACTATTTACATGCCGACGCCTTCGTTTTCTTGTACTTATTCGAGGTACGTGGTAAAGTTTAATGTGGAAACACTAATCACTATAACTAAGCTACACCACTGATCACGGATAACTCGTTAGATGCTAGATTAGAGAATTAGGAAACCCCGGTAGAGACGCTAGACACGTCTTCCACCTGGGAATTTTTCAAAGGTCACTGGAAGAAAAGGAAATGTCAGGAATAGAAAAAGTGGGATGAGATAGAGCAACCAATTAACCTTTTAGAGGATATCCTCCCATACCTCCTGCAACAGCTGCTTGTTAACCGACAAGGTGTAAGGTACCATCCATGTTCCTAAGCTGGGGACCACAGTCTTAAGGAGGATGTTTTGTTCCTGCTGACTACAACCATGGATGGACCAAGGTGAAAGGCAAGCTTGTCAAATAGATAGCCAAAGAACTACTTACACACTGTGACATCTTTATTTGCTGTACCCAATGTCGAATTCCTGTGCCACTATCATGGGTGACCAGTCCCAATGCCGGGCAAAACCTCACTTAAAAAAACACGTCACAGTACTACGGAACCAGCAAACAACCAACGCATTTCAGGTTGGCACGGATGCTTGTTATACCGAGACACAAAGCAGGCCATCAGAGCTCGCTAAACATAAGGTATACACTATTTTGTAAGTCTTTACGCATATTTATAACATACTATGCAAATTCTACAAAACTGCGATTCATATCGATCGATAATGACCAACAAAAATACAAGAAGTGTTGTTCACCAAGAATACGATATGGACTGAAAGGATATAGGGGAAAATTTAAGCCTTCCAGAATAATAGACAGCACTGGAATAAATAACTCAAAATGACGCGAAATTCCATTACAAAATACTCTATATAATATAGGCTATATTATGCAATTAAAAGATTTATAACTTAAAAACAAACTTGCATTCTTGATTTATAATCAAAAACTACAGTAACGGTAATATCAAATTTATAATTTTGATTTCCAAAATTTTAGGAGCAATGCAGTTTCTGGTGTTAGGCCTGCTTTATACAAACTAAATTGAAAGAGAGTAGTTTTTAAAATAAAGGTAAACTTTTTAAGGAAAAACTCATTGTTAGTAATTGTGAGTTTTAAACTTTTTTATAAAAATGTATAAAATATAAAGAAATTTAAATGATATACTTATTAATTAGTTAGTTTTCGAAACATCTACAACTGACTATTATCATGTGATCAAATCAGAGACATATTTTAACCTGAAATATACGACAATATTACATAATGATATTTAAAATTTAACATATATAGTATAATCTCGTAGGTAAACATGATTCACTAATAAAAATACCTTGCAAACATTTGCATTCCACTTAAAACATATCATTTTAATCAAAAAAATACCACTGGAGGTACGATACACTTGTTCTTATCGGCACCAAAAATATAAGTTATGAACTTTACAAATAATAACATTTGGTACTGCCTTATCACCAGTATGGCGCATATTCATTTGTTATCTGTTATTTGTTGCCTGGGTAAAAGAACAAAACAGACGAACACTTTGTTCATAATTAAGCTTTATTCAGGTGTGAGCGCAGCAGTGGCCAAAACAAATAAGATATGAAAATTAATACTCTTCTCTTCTCTTTACGGCACCATTCAATGAATGTATGAAATTTTATTTGTTGAAATATTAATTCTTACTAGGAGAAATAATTGAGCAAAATTAAACATCAACTAATTTAATTTCTCTGTAGGTCTCATCATTTATTTTTTTGAAAGCTTCTCAATGTAACCAACTTGTTAGAAAATTGTTTCATAAAAAACCCAAATCAATACATTACAAATTATTGGATCCAATCTTGCTCTAAAGAATTAAATCCCTAAAGATATTGTTGTCCAATCAACTAGGTTCCTATTTTACGACCGAAAGAAATATAAACAAATCATAGGCTACATATAATTAATTTCTAAACCGTTTTTTAATGTGTTTTGTGTCTATTTATATTGGTAGTGTGATTGTCTCTCATTCCTCAGTCCCTTTCCCTTATTTTAGTCTATCCATTTTACCTCAAAAGTAAATACTATCGGCAGTTGAATTTGCCATGTGCCATGTGATGGAGGTTCACTCAGTAATACATACAAGTTGTTGTGTAAAACATGGAATTAAGGATTTCTGACTGCCAAAGATTGTTTAAAAAATATTTAAAGCGTATTTTAAAAAAGGAGTCCACTTACAACAAGGTATTTAACCATTAGAACCATACAAATAACTACAAAAAAGACTGAACTGAACGAAATAAAACATTTTGATCATTTTCGTGTGAGGGACCTTTAGGCTTCTGCAAATCATTAAGTACAACATTATGATTATGTCCATTGCTCCGTCACTGCTCCAAAGAAGATCTTATGAGTGCAGGTTACTAAACCTTTCACTGTAGAATGCACCACATTTGTTCTAATTTATCTTTTACTACAGAATGGAGGACTAACTAACTACTCCACAACCGTATACTAAACAATATAAAATAACTTGACAGCAACGAAACATTGAGTAGGGAATACATAAGCCCTTGCAACATGATATTTAAAGCTTAGTTTGCCTAGGTAGTCATTGTGATTTTAATGCTGAATTTGTTGTGTTTTTAAGCTCATCATGCAAAAACTACATGAGTTATTGAGCAGATATTTGGAAGAAGACAGGTCTATCCCAAAAATCAGTTATGGGCTTATTCCCGTTCCAATGAAGCTTGGCCCTACTAATGATTTTCAAAATGTCCATGTTACTTATAATACGATTAATTAAAAAATAATTAGAAGAAAGACAGCAGGCAATGGGACCTTATACTCATTTTGATCGGAAAGAACAGGAGATTCTAGAAATAGTAAAATAATAAAGATCTAGAAAAGTAGTTTTTTTTTTGTAAAGTGAAAAGAATAAAGAAAATAAGAATTTTTTTGAAATTTCAAAAGCAGCCTTGGTGACATTTTTTCTACAGATTTTATATGGAAAATTCATTATATACATTTTGTAGACAATCTAATTCCCAACATAGAAATATAACATGTTGGGGAAAGAATTTTCTTTTGTAAGTTTTAGGGGCGTAATACCTATAATAACATACGGAGAAACAAAAAAAGTGCAAATTGTACAGTGTTAGTTTGTGTTGTAAAAAGGTTATGTAATATATGTATACACTACTAATGATATATACATATTTGTAAAGCCAATGAAGTAAGGAATCTAAAAAAGTCATAAAGTTATAGTAAAAATTATTATCACTTATAAATATTTGTAAATAAAAGAATGTTTTGATATTTTTGCGTATTTGTGAAGAAATAAATTGCACAATATTTAGTATATAACTTTTTTATCAAATTTGTTTACACCAAACCAATATACAAATTTTGTAGAGTATTCAATTACCTACATAAAAATGTATAACACCTAGAGTAAATTATTTTGTTTATATGTGTTATGTAATAATATGTTATGTAAACAAAACACAACACTTTTTATAAACACTATTTCTCACACTTCAGTAATATTTATACATAATACAATGCATAAAGATGACTGTTATATACACACAAACTCTTCACGAACACTAAAACTCCGAAATAATAATATATATTTAGTAATAATTCACAGATATAAATACCGAACACATACCGTTGATACTCAATACAAGAATACAATATGGCCTACAGACAACCTGGACAAAATATGACAAAATAAATCCTTTTGGGAAGAAAAATAATTGCAACCAGTGCTGCCATTGGCAAAACCAAATTCTACATTTCTTCCTCTTCAAAATGACATGTTATTTGACTAGTAGCATATAACTTACACTGCATGCATATCCGATTTCCCTGACAATTCGATTCGGATAGCTGGCCATTCGTTACAGAGACCAAAAAACACCTGTTTTCAAAAAATCATATTATCTGTCCAATAATTATTTCGTTCAAAAAATCAATACTTAACTATAGTATAGTTGGTGCATTGGTACCCACCGCAACTTCCTGCGAGAAAAATTACCCGAGCTGGGTAATTTCAAAAATATAGTGGTTTTCCATTGTCTGAATGTTGGCTGCAGAAATCGCGTTGCGCCAAAAATTCATTCGTTTTATAATTATCGTGACATTTTTATACAGCTGCTACACGGTTCATTTATGTAATAAAATAAAAGTTCAGAATATAATCTTTCAAATGATATATATATTATTCACTTTAGAGTTGATTATTTGTGGTTTTATAAAGTTACAAAATTTTCAGTCCCCGACTGTCCGATTCGGATTGTGGCCACTTCAAGGCAAGAAAGCCGACAGTCCGAATCGGACAGTCAGCCACGGCTAGGGTTAACATTTTAATTCAAAGAACACTGACCGTTATTAGTTCACTGGACCGATTGAACATACATTTGTTAGAAAGATACATCACAATGAAACCATGACCTTTGTCTATCCATGTGCCAAAACTGCTTTAGGGTCCTCCAAATGTTGGAGCTATCAAATGTGTGGGTAAAGAAATAAGTTCTAATTGGACCTTATCTCCGGAAAAATAGAGTTGTGTATAAAAAGTTGTTTGAAAAAACAACATTGGATTAGGGTTAAGATTTGTAAATAAAAACAAAAGAATCTTGACAGCTATTCAAAAACAACCAGTCCATTGTAAAAATAACACTCACTTGGTAAAGTACGAGCATGTGACTTTTGTGAGAATAGTGATTAAATTAATGTATACCCAAATTTAATGTATAGATTATTAGGTCATGTATACATTTCTATAACCAGTAAAAATTAAGATAGAATAATTGAATATAAAGCGGACATGTCCAAAATAAAACGAAACGAGCAAATAAACTAAGTAAATATGCTCGCCTTGGAGAGCAAACCGTGAAGATAGGCATTTTGAACAAACTGACTAGCTTTTCAAGCAAAGCTCGGTCTCCCAGGTGATAAAGTGCTTTAACAAATGTATCTAACTTTTCAAATATAATATTATGGTTTGATCACGAGCAAAGCCGCGACGGGCTAATAGTATATATATATAAACCGTGATAAAAACGCAAGAAACATTTAACTCTAACTGGAACAAAAGACTTGCACACACTAGTATTACTTTTCCCGCATAGGGTGATGCTATAAAATAGTGCTGCTGATAGCTAAAATACTGCTGGACATAATAGCATTGAATAGATTATGTTGAATTGCAGAGAATAGAGGCAGAAGATGGATCATGGCCATAATTCCTACCATAGCTTATTGAATGTTTTGGACACCATACTACACCAATTGTTGATAAATTATAAACTGTAAGGTGTAAAAACTAAATACCCCCGTCACAGCAAACCTGCGTACTCAGCGAATTTCCAATGTATTAATACCACATAAAGCCGCATATCAAGTTTCATAAAAATTATTCACAAATAAGCGATAAATACAATTTTAATTATTCTCTAAAAGAATAATATTAGGGATGAGTACGCAGGTTTGCTGCAACAAGGAACACAAAATAATGGGGTTTTATGCAAATATCATTAGAATTCATCTAAGTAGTCACATACCAAGTGTCATTCATATACATTTATAAATAAGCGATATATAACATTTTAATTATTCTTCATAAGAATAACATGGGGGCCGAGTACCTAGGTTTGCTGCTACAGGAACCACAGGCGGAAAATTTTGTTTATTCATAAATAAGCGAGATATAAAATTTATTTTACTCTGCAAGAATAGCATTAGACAACGTATTGTGTTTAGCACTTGCAATATCTGAGTAACCAATTGACGTAGAGCAATGATCAAAATACCAAATTGTTTGTTTTTTTAAGCTGAATTCAATGGTATAACTAAATATTTGATTTAAATAAAAATTACACGTGAAAACCCCAAAAACCCATTTTCGGGTTATAAAACCCCCCAAAAACCCATTTTTGGGGTACAAAACCCCCCATAAAACCCTCTTTGGATGGTGCAATTCGTCTGGTTTTAGAACTTGTTCACAAATAAATGCTACTTTACACGTCTGTACCAAATTTCAATAAGATCGGCCCCTTTTGTACAAGAGTTATCGTGCTTACAGACACATAAATAAATATATCAACATATATAGGGTGTCTCTGAACTCTCTACCAACCTTTTCAGGTATTATTCCTGGACCATAGACAAGCCAAAATATCATATTCAAAATTTCGAAAACTCAAAAGTTACTCGTATAGCCGCCATTTTGTTTTTTTCACATAGGAAATTTTAATTTGTGAACGGCTAGTTATAATTTAATGAAATTTGGTATTTAGCTTTATTCCCTAAAGACCTAATTATAGAAAAAAAAAATTTGTTTACAATCATTAATTTCAAAATGGCGGCTGCCTAAAAATTTCAATCGTAAATATCTTAAAAACCGCTCATAGTATAAAAATTACATTAATTATGTTTTATTTAGAGAATGTAATTGCAAATCTAATGACACCAAATTTACGGAAATCGGTTCATAAATAACGGAGAAAATCCATGTTTAGTGGAATTATACTTGAAACAGCTGATCGACGTGATGTCACATGATAACAGTTGATATTGACAAGAATGCAATATCTTAAAAATGGATTTTCTCCGTTATTTATGAACCGATTCCCGTAAATTTGGTGTCATTAGATTTGCAATTAAATTCTCTAAATAAAACGTAATTAATGTAATTTTTTGTACTATGAGCGGTTTTTAAGATATTTACGTTTGAAATTTTTAGTCAGCCGCCATTTTGAAATTAATGATTGTAAAAAAATAATTTTTTTTCTGTAATTAGGTCTTTAGGGAATAAAGCTAAATACCAAATTTCATTTAATTATAACTAGCCGTTCTCAAATTAAAATTTCCTATGTGAAAAAAACAAAATGGCGGCTATACGAGTAACTTTTGAGTTTTTGAAATTTTGAATATGATATTTTGGCTTGTCTATGGTCCAGGAATAATACCCGAAAAGGTTGGTAGAGAGTTCAGAGACACCCTGTATGCATATATACAAAATTTGAACGAATGGTGTTTTTGGCAAATGGGGCCTCAAAATTAAATGTTATCATGGTCTCGGGCTTAAGTGTTACCATGCCACCTACGGCAATAGCTTCTTCCCTATAGGGGAAATTCGCTAAACAACTCAAATTTAGCACTCACTTGTTTCTTTTCTTCTTTTTTTGGTGCAACGCTGCTTTTTTCTTTAATGTCATCATAAACCTCATCGTACTGAAAGATACTTGGATCCTGACTGAGAGCTTTCTTAATTTGAATTTTTGTCTGTCTTTTCTCCACGGATTTAGCTGCTTCACGCTGTAAATAAAAGTGCATATCAAACAAACATATGAAACCATAACTCTTGCCATTCGTTATAACTTAAATTAATTATTTTCATGGTTTTCCCATTCAGTATTAATTCAAAACTGCTTCGGGATCTGGTATATTGGTTTAACTTATAGTGGATGAATTGAGCCAAGTAGGTTAGTTATCTAACGTTCTATGTTTTGGAGGAATACACCATTAGTCATTATCAATTCAGTCTCTATCACAGAATTATAGTGAATTCAGGTTATATTGGTGGAGAAGGAAGTCGGGAATTCCCCATTATCCTCCATAATCAAAGTTACCCTGTAACATAACTAAGGGCCCAGTACTACATTTATGTGAATTACTATACCATTTATTTATTTGCAAAACTTGACACAGTTATCAGCAAATATTAGTGTTCTTGTGTAACATAGCAAGCTTATTAGGGAACTTCTCGGGTAACAGGAATAATTAAGGACTAGCAGCTAATGTTTCCAGCAGTGAATGGAAGTCTAACAATTAAAAGTGTTAATCAGTTACTTATTGGAGGAAGTAATTTTAGTCAGGTTTTAACAAATGTTCTACCTTAATCAGTGATGTCCCAAAAATTGGGGGATATGGTTACCACAGGAGGAGGGAGAATGGGTAGGTCACACGTGTATCAATCTCCCAGAGAGTTATATTGATTGATTGTGTCAAATGATGCTAATTCTCTAATTGACAGCATTTTCTGGGGTCCAAAATAACCCATTATTTATACACTATAAAGAAAATAACACTACACATGTTTTTAACAAATCTCTTATTATATGTTATGTTTGGAGAAAATATTCCATAAATACAATAAAACATGGTCTTACCCTGGTCCTTTTTGGTGAATTTACATATTTTCAGGGTGAGTCAGACCACTCATCCAGCATGTACAATGGGAGAACAGTTTGGTCTAAAGTCATCAAAGCAAATTGTTCCTCTCTAAAATGCATTCTTTCCCATTAACAATATTTTCATCAAAATCTATGTACAGGTTGCTCCAAAACTAAAGGTCATAGGTTCGAATCTCAATATTTTCTGATATTAGCAAAAAATTATAAATAGCTTAACTTTAAAGGTTTCGTTAAAAGAAACATTTTAGCAAAAAATAATTCACTTATCTTTGTACAATTCACTATGATTTAAATACTTCTCTTTATCCCTTTCAAAATAGCGGTTTGTGTGTAAAATATTGACATTTACGGTATACAATGTATTTTATAAATCACTTCACGTACATGTTTCCGATTCAAGTTTCTTACTCGTGATAAACTTGGCTTTAATATATGCTTCAAGACAGAATTTAAAAAAATTAATATTTCAATACGGTACATTTTTTTATGTTTAAATGCCCAAAATTTAATAAAAACCAAACTTCTTGTTATCCAGCATTTTTTGTCTCTGGTATGTTCAGCCTAAAGTCACAATTTTAATCAGAGATTGCACGATGCGAGTGTTTATCAGAGACAGATGGCGAACACTGAGACTGACGCTAGTGAAGTCCACAGCCCTAACCTAAAATTTGCAAAAAGTAACAAGGACCTTTGATGGTAAAATAAGGATATATACAATTTAAGTAATACCTACTATAAACAATATGAGAAAAAGCTAAAATACAGATCCAACTTAAAATTAATAAACAAATACCGTACTGTAATTACCTTAACAATTATTCAAAAAATGACTATATCCCCTCTGGGTAAGTTCGCCACCCTGAACTTAATTAATTATGCAACAAATGCCAAGTAATTGACACTGTCTTTCTTTTTTCCCCATCACTATTGCGTTTAGTAATTCAGTATTCACTATTGCGTTTAGTAGGTTCAGTAAGAGTGAAATAGGGATTTAGGAGCAATGGCCAAAGTTGCAGCCTACCGTATGCTTTTACGAAACGTACCTGATAAGCTTTCTTTATCCAGTCCCCTCCTTCCTTTCCTGACTCTCCTGAATCACTTCCTTCATCAAAAATTGACGGTCTCTGTATAACATCCTGGCCACCTTTCTTCGGCAATATCAGACCATACCTTTAAAAATGTGGTTAATCATACAAAAAAGTTAAAAAAAAAACTATAGCCTAATATAAACATAAATGGAAGAAATCTACAAAATGAGTTTTGTTTAGCCCTACCTAAATTTTCTAAACCCCTAGCGTGTTACAGCTGGAAAAGTGCCAGACACGGGCACAAACTTAATCGCCTTCACTGTGATGTAAAATGTATGGGCCTCCTCTTAAATCAATATTTGGTTAACCTACTATAATATATCATGCATTAAACCTAACCTAACACTGATAAACATAGCCTAATATATAAAAATACAACACCGATAAACATAGCCTAATATATAAAAATACCTGACTTAATGTGTGGGCAGGTGGCAGGTGGGAAACATTACCCCACCGCCATAAAAAAAGGTAGAATATGACTGTAATGTGTTTTTTAAGGAAGTTGTTTCTCTTAACATATGTTGAATAGAATATATTTACTGTCATAAAACTTTTACAAGCATAAACAATAGTCAATGTACATGAAAAATAACATGAGAAAAATAATAACATTTTCAGTGAACTTCCATACATAGGCTACTAAACGAATCCTTTCTGCCATCATCAAAATAATCCTGAACACTAACATTCTTTAGCCACCAAAAACGATCTCAACCTCCTTTTGAAACTGGTCTCATTCAGCTCGGTTTTTAATGAGAGTGGAAGGGAATTAAATAGTTTGACAATATTGAAATATGCCTGCTTTTCAAAAAAATTGGTATTATGCTGGGGGATAGTCAAGGAAGTGGTATGTCTAAGAGTGTAATGATTACTATTGCGAAAATTAAAAAAACATTTGTTTTTGAAAAAAAGGAAAGGCATTCATAGATGTACAAGCAACTAAAAGTAAGTAGGTTATTCGTGGAAAAGATACCTCTACATGATTCATTCCTTCCAATTCTGAAAATCAATCTAATCGCTCTCTTCTGCAAGATAAAAAGTGATTTTGTTTTTAAAGACTCGGCTCCCCAAATTGCAATATCATAGCTAATATGCGGATACAGACAACCATAATAGGCAGTGAGTAAAACTTCAGTATTTGAAAAATTTGACAACCTTCGGAGGATAAAAATACAACTATTAATTTTGCGGGAACCTTTGTGAATGTGATCTGAAAAATCAAGGCGGGGATCAATAATCAAACCCAAAAAGGTAACCTGCTCACAGGATTGAATTTCATTTTCACCCGAAAGCAAAGTTGAAGTATCACCATGAGGATTACGCAGTTTAAAATCTGTGAAGAGAGTTTTGTCAGTATTTACAGATAGGTTATTTTCCGCCATCCATTGAAGAAGGAAATTACTCTGAATGAATGACTCGACTTCAAGATTGTCACGAGAACGGCTGCTGATGTTCAATGACGTATCATCGGCAAAAAGACAGAGATCAACGTTGCATACGCTAGAGTGGATGTCATTCACAAACAACAGAAAAAGAATTGGACCGAGTACCGACCCTTGTGGTACGCCACTGGAAACAACCATTTCACTTCACCTTTTCGATGTAATACATCCGTTGTCGTCCAAAAATGGGACTTCAACCACCTCAGTTCTGCCTTCCAAATACGAGGAAATCCAACCAATAGCATTGCCCCTAATACCAAAATGTTCTAATTTTTTCAAGAGTAGTTTGTGGCTGACCATGTCAAACGCCTTGCTCAAATCCAAAAATATCCCGAAAACATGATTATGCTCATCCAAAGATTTTGATACACTTGATATAAAACTAAACATGGCGTCGACTGTAGAAGAATTCTTCCTAAATCCAAATTGTTTTCCAAAGAGTACTCTATGGTCGCTTAAGAAAGACTGCAAACGATTCAAAAACAACTTTTCTAATATTTTTGAAAATGTCGATAGCAATGAAATGGGTCTGTAATTGCTTTTGTCCAATCTACTACCCCTCTTATAAAGGGGTTTCACAATGGAAGCTTTAAGGGCATCGGGTAACTTTCCCTCAACAAAAGAAGAATTAGCTATGAAGGATAATGGTCGAGATAAACAGTCTGCAACATTTTTCACCAGTCTAGAAGAAATTTCATCAAACCCAGCTGAGTTACTACATTTTAAAGATTTTATAACATACAGCACTTCCTCCTCGCCTGTTGGATACAGGAAAAGAGATGATAAGCATGGTGGAACAGATAAAGGCTGGCTTAAAGCTACAGGGTCATTTTTGTGTGCGTGAGTATTGAAATAGGCATTGAAGGTATCTGCAATCACATCCGGACTCAAAAAAAGGTCTCCACAGTCAGAAGTTATTGAGAGTGGTTTGAAGGACTTATTTACACATTTGTTTGGAATGGTTTCATTGACAATGTCCCAGACAGCTTTGGACTTACAACCAGAAGAGTTAACATGAGCAAGTACCTTTTCTGCTTTTGCTGATTTGACCGCATCCCTATATTGTCTCTTGAGGTTGGAATACACAACTTTCAAGGGGTCCAATGAGTCAAGATTTTTCGTTAAGTGGAATAGGTTAAATAGATCCTCACGCATTCTTAACAAAATGGGATCCAGCTTAACTCGTGAATAGAAGACATTTTGACGAATCTTCACTCTTTTGCAAGGAAAGGCTAGATCAAAATGGTAGTTCAGAGTAGAATTGAAATAGGCCCTAATCAAATGCCTCATTAACATTTTGAGCAGTAAAAACCTTATCCCAACATTCCTTTTCCAAAAAATTTTTGAATATACGGATATTTTCATCATGGAGTGACCTCCTGTGCTTATACTTAGGGACGTAGCTAAACAAAGGGGAAATCAACTTAATATCTGACACTTGAGCATGATGATCTGAGATACCCGCCACGACAACTTCTGTGCTAAGTGTTTCAGGACTAATTACAAAACACATTATCAATGAGAGATTTACTGCCATTAAATTCCCTTGTGTATGAATGAACTGTGTCATAAAATCCAAAAGACAGCATAATTTCAGAGAGAGGAGTCAGAAACAGAAAAACCAATATTGAAATCACCCAAAACAATGGACCTCATGTTCGGTTTGGATAGTTGATCGAGACAAAGGCTAAGATGCTTAAAAAACTCATCAACTCTTTCTTTGGCTCTATGAGGTGGCCTGTATACAGCAAGCAGACAATAAGAAATGTTTTCTAAATCAAAGTTGATCGCTGCAAACTCACAGAAGCCTTCAACACAAAACCTTTCAACATCCACTTTCTGGTAGCAAAAACCATCCCTAACCATTATACAGACGCCCCCTTTATCCATGTTGAGTCTGCAATACCCAGATGCAAAAGTGTAATCAAACAAACAAAGAGAATTCAAATCATCTTCATTAAGAAAATGCTCCGACATGCAAAAAATACTAAGGGACATGCTTTCAATTAAAATTTCAACTAGATTGACCTTGGCCAAAATTCCCTGTACATTTTGATGAACAATTCGAAGAACATTATTAAGTCTTGATTTGACAAATCAGGGTGTGCTAAGTCCAAAGCGGGGGCCAAAGGTTTGTGCATAAAAAATTCATTTGAGGATTCATTTGAGGATGTGGGGGAATATAACTAAGTTGAGAATGGACTAAGACTAAGTTGTAATGGACTAAGTTGTGAAAAGGCCGAGACATGAATATCTTTTGGGACCTTCCCACCAATGGTTGATTGTTTATTTACTGCTGACCGTGAATTGAATGAAGCCATCGTGGTAATGTGGACTGGAATCGTTCGAATGGAGTTGGGCTCAATATTAGAAGATGGCAAAACAAGGTTCAGGAGCATTTCTACCAAACATTTCTTCCCTGTAATGTTCAGGTGAAGGCCAAATTTAGAGTAGAACCTAGGCTGAGAGATGGAATCCAGCGGCAAAAATTATGCATGACTTGAATCAGAGACCCGTTTACAAATCTGATCATTGATCTCTGAGACACGGCTGTTCAAACCAGGTTGACTTATCAAAGGCCTTGGAAAAGATCTTTAAAATGAGTCACTTCTCAGCTCTCTACCTCAATAATTAGGAAGGCCACAGTCGCAACTCAAAAATTCTTGATCTATCTAGCACACTCATCTTCAATAAAATAAAATAAAACAGTTTACAAATTAAAGCCAGTACCTATATTTTGAAATGAATCTCAATTAATCTTCAGTGTTGAGTAGGCTAATAGATTCATTGATTTTGAATACAGAATAGATGAACCGAGCGTATGGCTGATCTGTAACCTGAAAAATATACCATGAAACTAGTACTACACCATCTCAGGAGAAGGCACTGGCAATCTATGTTTCACCTTGCGGGATTTTTATCCCGTTTCTGGGATTTTCGAGCCCTCCGCAGGATTGGGATGCGGGATAAAATTACCAATATTACCTTCTTCGTTCGTCCCGCATCACAGGTTAAAATAATTTCCAGCATTTAATAATAAAACCAATACAATTAAAAGATACCAGCTGGCAAAAGTAAATAGAAAACTATTTTATTCTGCAATCTAGCAGGAAACATATCAATGATCTAATAATAAAAGCGGGATAGAAAGGAATTTGTTAAGGTGATTTAAAGGGATGAAACGGGTTTGTTATTTTTGTTTCGGACCTAGCTGATATAGTTGTCTGATTAGAGGACCAGCTGGTTCATTTTTCTGGCTTCACAAATTAACCAGTCTTGGGATATCTATTCTGTATTCCAAATCAATGATAGAATATTCCATTACAAGTACCAAAAGTGGCCTTTTCTGGTGCATGATCAAAGTTCATGTGTGAGGCCGAGCCAATCAAGGAATTAATTTTATCAACAATTGGAAAATCCCTTTTGGGACGAGTTTTAATACGTTGGCTGCGCATTACCAACCGGTCGGTGGTCCAAGCAGTCGCCGGGCGCTGACTACTGACCGGGCGGTGATGTCTCCATCCAAACTAAATGCAAGTCTAAATAACCAGCATTCGTCCTAGACAGGCTGCTCGTTTCCCGCTCGTTGGAAAGACAGTGTCCTTCAATGTAGTTACGTTGGTACTAAAATTCCCCGTGAAATTATCGTCTGGCAATGCTTAAAAAACCACTTTTTGTTCCGTTTTTCTCCCTCCGATTGACAAAACAAGGGGGCCGGCTACTATCCAGGCAGCGCTACTATTTGTGGGTGTTTCAGCGAACTAAGTCCACTCTCTTGGTAACGCAGTACAGCACCGCAGTGTTTTGCGATTCGTGAGACCGAAATATTTCTATTCATCTGTGCCAATCGGGTTCGCTGCCGCACACCGGGATTGCCCAACATTGGTGGTCCGCAGCGAACGTGTTAAACAATACTTTTCTTCATAGGCCCTACTATGAACTGACTCAAGAAAGCCAATATAAATACAATTTACAATTTTGCTTCTCTCCATTGTTGGCGCCATTTAAAAGAGTCACGGTCGTGGTTTATGCCTTTTTTTTTGTGAAAATATTTTAACGCTAACAAAATAAAAGCATATATTTTTGCAATCTCTGAATCATTTAGCTCATTTTGGCTATTCTGAAATTGTAGTTGTATTCTATGTGTTTATTTTGTAACCACTATGGCACATTAAGATATTGTTATTTTTTATATGAGTTTTTTATTTTGACTTTGTTGTGTAAGCGTGTCTTAAGTATTTATTAACCCTCCAAGTGCTACTAATATAAGTCTTTAGTGCTGCCTAATTTTCGGGTGCCGCGCAGGCTTTGAAAAAATAAATCATGAATAAATACAAATTCCATAGAAAGTACCATGTATTATATATCAATTTGTTCAGAAAATTACCCTGTACAAGAAAATATGTATATATACACGCTAAACTACTGAATTATTTGAAAAAATGCTGACGACTCGAAAATAAAATTATTTATTTTTATTTTCTTGAAGTTTTCTCTGTAACAGAGGACAAAAGAGTATCCAACATTTTGAGATAGCCAAAATGTGCAAAATAACATGCTCTCTCTAGTGATATATAATACTTATACATTCTTATGGAAAATTCACATATATTTACTTAATAGCCTTCAACATCAGTGCTTATGCCCCTACCAGTATCAATTTCACTTTCCACTTCAGGTTCATTATCTAATTCATCAAACAGGCATAGGCATGCCCTAATGACACTGGAATTACTAAGTTCACTCATAATTCACAAGCAATAAAAACTAAAACTATAATAAACAGGATAAATAAAATACGTCTTACAACATTCAAAAGTATATTTACACTCATACTGTACTTACATACAAGACGGTAAAATATACACAAAACATTCTCTGATTGGGCCTGATGATGACCGGTGTAACTGGTTGAAATCGATCGCCTTGTACCATCTTTTGTGTATATTTTACCGTCTTGTATGTAAGTACAGTATAAGTGTAAATATACTTTTTAGTGTTGTATGACATATTTTATTTATCCTGTTTAGTTGTAACAACATGTATCATGCTAATAAAGAAATTATTAACTATATAATAATCCATTTTTGTTGTCAGTAAACAAAGATTACTAAAACATAACCTACTGTAGCACAACAAGTGCACAGCAGTCGTCTGCAACAAGCAGCAACAATCGGCTGATCAATAGGTCTGCCAACATTGTTTTTTTTCACTGAATGGTTACTAAATTAATATTTTCAGATAGATTATTTGTTTCTCTTCAATACTATATAAAATTATCGCCGGTTGACCAAAAAACAACGAAATAACATTTAGGTTAACCCTTGTAAATACATCGCGATCGCGATGTTAGCGCTGTATGCGTTACCAATAGCATGGTGATCATGATTTTTAGCGCTTACAAGCTAACTAGCTTTAGAGGGTTAACAAGTTATATTACCGGTTTTTTTTAGAGGGTACAGTTTCATATATGGTTGATAGGCCTAGGCCCTATAAACTAGGTAGAATAATTGTTTAGATTTAAAAAAATTATAATGCAAGACAGTGAAAAAAAACCTCAGCAGTACAGAGAAATATAATGAGCAAATGGAAGGTTAAAGTATTTGAGTAGGCCTATCCATTCGGGCTGACAACTTTTCAATTGTGGCCACTTGCCTATATATCTGCAGGTGGCGAAAGCCAATGTATCGGCAGTTGGCCCTAAAAGGGTTAACATTGGAGAGATAGGGAAAAACATTACATGCTCAGTTGAATTAAAACTCTCGCCAAGATGATTGCTTTTCGCCAAACGGTCTTTTGATGGGTAGACTTTCATAAGTGGGGCCAAAAACAACTGAATGAAAAAATCGAAATTTGTAATATCGATATATTGATATTAATAATCGATTTTGAATAATAATTTTAAAATATATGATATTTTAACAAAAATTGTAAATATTTATACAAATGACGTTAAATTTTCGTAAGCTTTCTAATTTAGCTTTAAAGGATGATTTCCAATGTTTTTCATATTTGCAAGAGGTAGAATTGATGCCTAAAACTCCCGATTGTGACATATGCGGAAGACAAATGAAATTTTATGTCAAAGGACCCACAAGTGTACAATTTGAATGTCGACGCCGAACAAAAAATGACGAGCATTGCAGAAGAATTAATGCGCTTGAAAAAACATTCTTTGCTAATTCCAAATTCTGTCTAAGAAATATCATATCGATTATGTACTTTCTCAAGAAATGTCACCAATTATGAGATTCTTATGATCGAATGTAGTGATGAAAAATGTGACGCTTCCAGTAGATATAGTTTTTTTCTTTGAACCATGTTTTTATATTCTTATTTTTTAAAATAAAGTTATTTGTTTTGTTTCTGTTTACAATTGAATGTTATTTAATATCGTATCGTATCGATATATATCGGCATAAAATATCGATATTACAAATTTCGATTTTTTCATTCGGTTGTTTTTGGCCCCACTTATGAAAGTCTACCCGAGCAGTATAAACCTAACCTAAAAGATAAGAATTCTGTTAGTTATAAAATTGACATAACAGAAATACACTTACTGTTTATCACCTGACATTATAAAATAGTGACACTAGTGGGTTAGATAGGGAACACTAAATTACAAATATGGCTAAATAGCTCTAATACATAAATTACTAATAAACTAACACGATAAACGAAAACCAAAATCAACAAAGCAAAGTATCAGAGCGACAGTGAGTGACGCTAACAGCAGTGTTGCCAGTGTTTCCAGTCAGCGGTAAAAAATACCCCATGAGCTGATATAAAAAATCCCACTTTATCCCACACTCCACCTTATAATATCCCTCTAAACATCCCACACTTTCCCACTGATTTTTCAAAGAGTGCAACACAGTATCACAGTTAATGTTAAATATTACATGATAGATAGAGCTTATTTAGATCTACTAATTATTACCAATATTTTTCATTTATAGATAGATAGATTTCATGGAATTGGCCCGGACACGGATATATTTGCGTGTCAGAACAATAATAATTTTGTATATAAGCTCTTTATTAATCACCTATATTGTAATATATCGTTTGTAAACTTATTAATTTGAATCTAAAACTCTAAATAGTAAAAATTATAAAAATTCACGTAAGATTCCCCAAACGTGGACCACCATCTTGATTGTAGTTCGTTTTGACTCCACCAGAGTTTTGTCTACAGGCCATTTGAAACAAATAATGTAATAGCGCCACGGACGTTGCCGTCCTGTACTGAACTCTTGCAGCGAACGATGGAACTACGATAGAAATTTAATTAATTCTCAGCTTTCAAATCCAGATATTTGATTTAACGTTTTTTAATTAAGTGTAATGTTTTGAGTAAAGACTAATGATATTATAAATTCTTAAAAAATAATCTGAAACTTTTAGAGGTGTGTAAATAATAGGAATATATGGTATAATTTAAGTAATACGTAATTTAATACAGATATTATTTGTTGTTTACCTAAATCAGCTGTTTGCAGGATGTTAGGTTAAGATGCAATTATGAGTGATTTAAACTAAATTTGACTTATTTTATTAACTTGAACAATTGGAACTATTTATTTTATTGTGTTTTTGACAAAAATTTACCTTTTCCAAATTAAATTAAATAGAGAAACATTATTTTAAATTCAGTGAAGTGACTACCAATAACAAATAGCTATTACCGCAGACAGCCAATTAAAAAAATACACTTTGGCTAAATATTGTTGGAAATGACTCCCATTGGTGAAAGGTCTTTCTTCTCCAATCTTGAACGAGGTGACGCTCTGTTGTGTCTCGGTGGACCGGGAGAGGACAGTCGAGCAAGGTCCACGTTGCTCATTCCCAGGAGGGAATAATTAAGAAACATCAAGATTTTTACTATTGTGTGCGTTAAATAAGTATTTTTATCAATTCCCCCAGCTCAAAAGCCTAGCAGTTTCTCATAAATAACAATGTTTTAACGTATTTAGGCATATTTGAGGACTACCTGGTGAGATCCATCCTTTTCTCACGCTAACCCATTTCAGCATATATATATTGAAGACTCTGATATTATATTGATATTCAGGGACGTTTAATATCAATAATATTCTAAATTAACCTCAAGAGTAAGAGATTTCAAAATTAATTGAAGAAGATTGATAGTGTTTTATTTATGTTTTTTGAAGATTTTGAAGTTTCTTTCAAATTTAATCCTCTATTTAATTCTCTGGTAATTTTTTTTAATTATTAATAGAAGAAAATTTATTATTATCGATCGAGCCAGACGTTTATGAACCTACGAATTGTAAACCCTGAGATAAAGAGAACTCATTTTGCTCAATACTGTAACTTTGACAACGTTTCCATCTAGATGTCATTAATAGTCACTGAATAAAACCAAGGTTATTTGTGATTTGTAACAAGAGTTATTTTTTTATAATTTATATTATATTTTGTTCTTTTGTGATGTCAACTTGTTGGTGGGACACGCTGTCATTCGACGTTGTACAGTAGGCCGGCTTGTTTCCAAAAGCCACATTACAAGGGTGTTTTAATTTAACTCAGATCATAACTTTGCTTCGAGATAAACAATCAAATTCCATCTAAAATGTGTCTCAAGATTATAAAGTTAAGTTTAACATATTAAGGTGCATCTATAATGCGAAAAGATATTAATATTTAAATACTTTGTATTGCACAGTTTTTACATTGAACCAAAGGGAGATTGACTCCGTCCCACAAGATCTACTGCCAACATAACGGATTTCAAAACGGCATTTTACTGAAAAATTAATTGGATTTCACAAACGGCACGCTTTTACTTTCTCCCCCTATACATAGTATATGGAGAAAGTATTGTTTTCGTAAAAATTTTCGAATTTGAGTTGTTAGTGGAAATATTCGTTTTGGTGCTCCCTGAACCCAAAAAAGTGGTTTTTACGTGATGTCTGTCTGTGTGTGTGTGTGTGTGTGTGTCCGTGTGTGTGTGTGTGTGTGTATGTGTGGATGTGTACAGAGCTAGAGCCCTAACCTATGGGCCGAATTTTATGAAATTTGGTATGTAGGTACTAATCCACGATATCTCCAGGCGTTTTTTTCATTTTTTTGGATTTTTGATTTTTAAGGGTAATTATCCCCCAAAAACCGCCAAAAAACATGAAAAATCAAAATTTCTCAAAAACGGCTCTAACGATTTTGATTAAACTTTCGTGGTTTGTAGAACTTTAGGTTTGCAACAAAATGACACCACCCGCATTTCTGTAAAAATTCGGGTTCAGAAATTACAGGACTTAAAACATCCAAAATTCAATTTTTTGGATTTTTCATAAAAAATTGTAAATGTTAAAAAAGATTACTATTCACCATTAAAAGGAGCTCAAAAAACTAAATAAATTAGTATTTTAAATTACTATTCTACGATTGCTAGTTACGGAGAAAATTGAAATTTTCATTTAGCGGTAAACGCAGTACGTTGTCCAATGTTATTCTTATGGGGAATACAAATATAACAATTTCTCTCTTATTTACTGATCAATTTCATTAAAATTTGATATGCAGGTCAAGTTAGCATTGACCAACAGATGATGTTCGAAATGTGTTGCTATTTAACCCTGGGGGGGGCAAGGGGGCATTTCCCCTCTCAAAACCACTGTGTGTGGCAACGGACTCTATAGTGCCTCCCAAAAAGGGATTTGGGTGGATATTTCTGAAAACAACTATTTTAGACAATTTTCTGTATATTTATCTGTACTTCATATTCTATATTTAGTAAATAGAAAAATGTTCATTAAAATTTGGCTAAAAGGGAGAAAGTATGTGTCAGTTTCCTGATACCGTTTATTTAAACCAAGAGTAGCAACTCCTGATTTAAGGTCATTAGAACCTGGTTAAAGCTTATTTGTGAAATCGCCAGCTATAGCTAGTGTATACGGTTGTACGTTGGTTTTGAAACGGTTCCTAACATTAGCTGCCGATTTATCATTTATCACTATCCTATACTTATACCATAGACTAACCACATTACTACTACTACTACTGTAGTTAGACTATTCTATGATTCACCCTTCAAAGTGAATTTACATTACGGAATTTTCTCTACATATTTCAAAACATTACTGACGCTAGGTACTTACAAATGTTTTAAAATGTGTATGCAAAAATTGGGGAAATATTTGTTAAAATAGCTCACTTACAGTTTATTTTTAAAGTAGTTTTTATTGAGGAAAATTAAAATAATAAAACTTATTGCAGTTTTAAAGTGAGTCTTTTATTAAAAAATAGGCCCTAAGCACAATGAATGAAATATATTATCACTAGGCTAAAATTAAATGAATTCTTTAAGTTTACCAACAACATTATTACTGTTTTAAAATTAAATATAACAATTTAATCCCACCATGCAGGCCTGCCAGAACTTTTAACTCGGCCCGCGGGCCCCGCCGCCTTGACTCGCGGGCCCCTAGGCCCATGGGCCCCCCGCAAAGCGGGCACTGCGGTCCTGGCAGTTCCACCACTGCGTTTATAAAATAATAATTGGTGTAATAAACGGTATCAGGAAACTGACACATGCTTTCTCCCTTTTAGCCCAACTTTAATGAATAAATTACTTTTTATTTACTAAATATAGAATTCAAAGCACACTCGAACGTAAGGAAAATCTTGTAAACAAGTTGTTTTAAAAAACATCCACCCAAATCCCTGCTTTGGAGGCCCTACGGAATCCATTGCTACACTCGTGGTTTTAAGAGGGGAAATGCCCCCTATTCCCCCCCAGGGTTATTAAGGGGCAACATATTTTGAATTCCCTCTGTTGGTCAATGCTAACTTGACAAGCATATCAAGTTTTAATGAAATTGGTCAGTAGATAAGAGAGAAATAGTAATTTTTGTATTCCCCATAAGAATAATATTGGACAACGTACTGCGTTTAGCGCAAAAATTAAAATTTCTTTTCTCCGCAACCAGCAATCGTAGAATAGTAATTCAAAATACTAAATTATTTAGTTTTTTGAGCTCTTTTTAATGGTGAATATTAGTATTTTTTATATTTATATTTTCCTATGAAAGATCCAAAAAACTGAATTTTTGATGTTTTAAGTCTTGTAATTTCTGAACCCGAATTTTTACAGAAATTCTAGTGGTGTCATTTTGTTGAAGAACTAAATTTCTACAAACGACTAAAGTTTAATCAAAATCGTTAGAGCCGTTTTTGATCAATTTTGATTTTTCATGTTTTTTGGCGGTTTTTGGGGGATAATTACCCTAAAAAATCAAAAATTCAAAAAAATGAAAAAACTCCTGGAGATATCGTGGATTAGTACCTACATACCAAATGTCATAATAATCGGCCTATTGGTTAGGGCTCTAGCTTTTTACACATCCATACAGACACACACACACACACACACACACACACACACACAGACAGACATCACGTAAAAACCACTTTTTTGGGTCCAGGGAGCACCAAAACGAATATTTCCACTAACAACTCAAATTCGAAAATTTTGACGAAAACAATACTTTCTCCATATACTATGTATAGGGGGAGAAAGTAATAAAATTGGTAAAATAATAACAACGTGGGAAATTGGAAACTAGAAGTGGTACTGCTAAGGTGGGCTGGTAGTGAGCAAACTAGCAGACGTAATTCCGATTTCCAAAATATCCCACTTTATCCCACAAGCAGTCAAAATATCCCATATATGGGATAAAAATCCGTCGTGGAAACACTGGTCGTCATGTCTCGGTCGATGCGATGGTCAGGTCTAGCGTCTAGCTGTAGCCCGTGTGTGTTTCCAATCCGTGGTAAAAACTATCCCACATAATTCTTTAAAACACTCACTTTATCCCCCGATTTGCTATGAAATATCCCTCATTATCGTTTCAGTTTATACAGAATGTACTGAATCAAGGCCACGTTTACTTAGTGTGGCCTTGACTGATTGGTTGGTTTAATCAAATATAATTATTGAAACTTCTTTTATCCTGTGATTTTAAATATAAATAAATAAACAAATCGCTTCTATTGCAACTAAATATATACAAGTGACATTTTTGTACTTGACAACATTATTTACACAAAATATCCAAAATACGCATATTGTTACACGCTGACCTCTTAGGGACCGCACCACACAAGTAGTACAAACAAAACCAAGCAAAAAGAAGGTCATCAGAGATTGTTCAATTTGATGATGATTGTGGCAGTGAGCTTCATGTTGCGAGGAGCAGCTAAATCAGTCCGAGGATCGAGGTTGCTTCAGTGACTTGTCGATGTGTTGCTTAAAGCGTGTTTTGGAATCCAGAGTGACCATCACTGCATGTGGGCATCCAGGGGATCGGCTCACCTCCCTACTTCACCTCAGAGGTGGGGGGGGGGGGGGTGGGTGGGTTGTTCGTGGTATCATCCACCTCTTCCTGAAAGAAATCGCGTTGCTTTTGTCCGCATTTGCTTTCACGTGCCATTTCGATCCATGGGGACATCATATTCATTTGAGATTGCATCACTCTCGCTGCTTGGGCTGGCTGTGCAGTAGTGCATGAGTGGAATAACGTCTGCGTAGCAGGGCCGTATTTCCATAAGGGCGCACGGGGCGAGCGCCCGGGGCCCCGGGCCCGAGGGGGGCCCCCAGACTACAAAAGTGGGACTCTACGGGCCATATAGAGGACCTCGCGAGGCAGTGTTTTAATTTTGTTTTGCTAAAATTTTTTTTTCTCAACAGACAATAATACAAATAATTTTAAGTTGCAAAGGGCGTACGTTCAACTAAGTCTCAAACCCAAAGTCATTCACTAATGATTATAATTTTGACTACCGGCGTGTGCGGATTTGATAAATTTGCCTTAATCCAGTAGCAGGAATAGGCCAGGTAATATTTGAAAAGTACTGACGCTATTGTAGAGCATCTTATTTTGCTGAGTATAAGTTGTAGATATTGTATATATTTGCAATAGATTATCTTGTTCTTGAGCAAAATATTTTGAGCCTCTCCCCTAAACCCATATAAGTTGTTTAATATCCGCCATGCTTTGCCGTCCTTGGAAGCTGCAGATTCCGTTCAAGCCAATGTGCGTTAATTTTGTAGTTCTTGTTGCACAGAACTCAGTATATGATATAGTATAAAACATTAGGAACAAACAGCCAAACTAAAATTAATTCAATAATAGTAGGCCTATCAAAATTATAATTGGTTACGAAAATATTCTTTAAATACTAGAGTATAAAAAATAATAGTTATATTACGGAATAGAAAAAATAACTTTCGTATATACGTATACCTATACACACATACTTCAATTTATGTTAGGGGGGCCCCATTCTTATAAGCCCGGGACCCCATAAGTCCTAAATCCGGCCCTGCTGTGTAGAGTGACGCAGAGTCACACTTGGAACTGTGGGCATGTCAACTGTGTATACCACCTAGAGAACCGGTCCCAAGACCTTATCTTGGGTGACTTCAGCTCCCACTGGCCGTCCTGTGGACAATTTTCCCTACATGCTTGTTTGACACGAACGGTTCTCCAAATATGACTTCAGATTAACAGTGGCTGTTTGGAGTGGTGATTCACTCAGTTTGAAGAGGAGACCCTCGTGCCAGACCTTAGCAAACGCCTTGCTGAGTCCAGAAACACTGCAACAGAGCACAGGTCCAGGTTATGATTTCAACCAGTTTTTTTCAGCACACGGGTAAGTTGCTACGTCGTCGAATAGCCGCAGTGAAACCCGAACTGTTCCGGTCTAATTAAACCGCCTAGTAAGGGGGTTATCCGGGAGAGAAAATGGCGTTCGAAGACTTTGGCAATTAATAGGAGGAGGGATATTAGGTGATGGTTTTGTATAAATAGTTTATATTTCCCTGGTTTGGTTATCATAATTAGCTTGGCGGATTTAAAAGAGGCCGGAAAGTAACAGAACCTAAGAAAAGTGTTGAAGATTATCAGTAAGCAGTTGGCATTGAAAGTTGGAGCAGATTTCAGGGCCTTCGGACTAATTCCACCACACCCTGGGGCTTTCGGTGGCCTTAGCTTCCGGACTACATCCCGCACAGGATTTTTATCGTACGAGTACCATATTTTCCTCATCAGTGTAATATTATAATTAACATTTTTTAACTGCTTACATTCTATAAGCTGTTATTTTATGAAACTAATATATTGTTTTGATGAAAATAAGTTTGCAGAGGGCCCAAAAAATCAGTTACGCCACTGTATAAACGACACAGAACGAAGAACGAACACAACAATGAATGTCGCATGTTGGAATTAACAAGGAAAATATTTGCTAATATTACCTATGTCGTACTCTTTAGTAATACAGAACCATTACAAATATTAATACCTCTCACATAACTAAATTATTTAACTTAGTTAGTTCACTTGCCAGCCTTATGGCAAACCGTATCTTTTATATTACATTACTCAAAATCCTTTGAGGTACTAAAATGTAAAATATAGGTAATTAGTAGATCTAAATGAGCTCTATCTATCATATAATATTTAACATTAACTGTGATACTGTGTTGCGCGTTGCGCTGTTTGAAAAATCAGTGGGAAAGTGTGGGATATTTAGAGGGATATTATAAGGTGAAGTGTGGGATAAAGTGGGATTTTTTTGTCTCAGCTCGTGAGATATTTTTTACCGCTGAGTGGAACTGGAAATACTGTGACGAAACAGCAAGGTTTTAATTTCTATTCTAGGTTATGTTTGGAGATATTTTAACAAGTAAAACAACTTTTATGCAGTGTAGCAACTAGAGAATTTCATATAATACATACAAATATTCCTAGTATATTAATGTTTTGTTAAATTTCGTGTTTGTATAATCACAATACAATGCATGTGGATTCGTCAGAAACAATTGCCTATGGGCAATATGTTATTTTTCAAAGGAAAGACTATAAAAAACTTCATTTGTTGTCAGAAAAAACTAGTTGTTTGTTTATGGGGAAGGATAAAATTGATCTTGATGTAATAATTGGGGAAAAAATCGGATCTACGTTCAAAATGGTTCCTAAAGCAGGATTCAACAGACATTTTATTCTTCAGCTGTGTGACACAACTGTCATATCTTCAGCTACAGAATCATTTAAGGACTTCGGTAGTGGACTGGACAACAGAAGCATTTGTGATGATGGATCATCTCAGGCACTGACTTCAGGTAACATAGAGGTATTGAGGGATAAAGGAATTACTCCTAAAGCGATCATTGAGCAACTGGTAGAAAACAGCAAAACTTTCCAAATAAAAACTGAGTTTTCACAGGAAAAGTACATTAAAAAGAAAGAGAAAAAATATTTTGAGTTTATCATCGTCAAGCATCCATCAATCCGACTTATAGCAGAAATTCTCTATAATCGGGATTTGCCTAAATCAGTAGGAATACGAATTGACACCCTTTCTCAGTTGTTGACAACACTTAATTTACAACCAGATGGTAACTATTTGTTGGTGGAAAACGGTTTTAATGGGATAGTTGCTGCATCTCTTCTGAACTCTTTATCACATGAAGGGAGATTAATTCACATAACTCCTGGAAATCAGAATCAGAAACAAGCTGTCCTAGCTATGAATTTTACAAGCAATCAGATGTCTAGTTTGATAACAGTGCGTTTGTCAACTATGTTGGAATTAATGGATCGGGTTCTTCCTAATAGTAATGTATCAACAAATAGCAGTGAAGCTTCAACGGTTCCTGAAATCAATGGTTCATGTCTGCCACTAAACAACATTCCAGTCCGTAGCCTTATGGAGATGAGTACCGGTAATGAAAGTATCAATGGTCCCAGAATGGATGAAGATGAAAATAAAAACAGCTCCAATTCAACACCAGAGCTTCGTAAGAGGAGACATTCAACTGTTGATTCAGTAAGTTCTGAATTAGTAAGCAAAAAGCCGCGTTGGGCTATGGAGGCAGAACTTGCTGTAGAAGTCATCTTAAAAAAAGTTGATGGTTTAGTAATAGTGTGCAAAGAATATCCTGCAAACATTTTGAACAAGCTATTAACCTATGTTTTACCATCAAGACCTTTTGTTGTATACTCATTGTATCAAGAACCTCTTGTTGCTCTCTATGTTCAGTTGAAGCAGAGGCATGATATTGTGTTCTTAAGGATAACTGAAACTTGGCTAAGACCTTATCAAGTTCTGCCTGAAAGGACTCACCCAGCTGTTACAGTAAGTTCTAGTAGTGGGTTCTTGCTGAGTGGTATAAAAGTTGTTAACAAGTGATAAGCCTGCTGTATGTTATCAGCTGTCAACCACTAAAATACTCTTTTGAACGATGAATATTACTGTATAGCCTGTTATATGTTTTTATTAATAACCTGGAAGCAGTGCTTTTTTATTAATAAAAAGTTGTCTATTATTATGTGTTCATTGATATTTTCTGTGAATCCCAATTAATGGTGCATGCATTCAATAAGATATACTATTCTGAAACCTTTGTGATTGTACAATCAATAAGTTAGAAGATAGAAATACTAAAAGTCCCCGCCCCTAGCCTAGATGCTTCAGTGGGGAGAGGGTGCGAAATACCCCTTTTTTAGTTTTAGTGAATTTCCCCTATAGGGAAGAAGCTATTACCGTAGTCGACATGGTAAGACCTAGGCCCGGGACCATGATAACTTTTCGTTTTGAGGTTCCCAGATGCCAAAAACACAATTCGTTCAAAACTGTAGATATATATATGTGTCCGTAAGCACGATAACTCTTGTAAAAATAATCCGATTTTTACGAAATTTGGTATAAACGTGTAAAGCCACATTTATGACTCTTAAGTTCGAAAACCAGACAGATCGACCTATCCGAAGGGATATTTTTGGGGGGTTTTGTACCCCAAAAATAGGTTTTTTGAGTTTTTTACATATAATTTTTGAAAAAATCTAATTTTAGTGTTTTCCATTGGAACCAGCTTAAAACGACGCACAATTTGGTGTTTTGATCATTGCTCTACGTCATATGGTTACAGAGATATTGAAAGTGCTAAACACAGTACGTTATCCAATGTTATTCTTATGGAGGATAAGAAAAATTGCATATCTCGCTTATTTGTCAACTCATCCTGATGAAACTTGGTATCGCTGTGGTATTTGCACTAAAAAACTTTTGTTGACCGATAGTTTCCGTAGCAGCAAACCTGCGTACTTAGCCCCAATGTTATTCTTATGGAGAATAATTAATGTGTTATCTCCCTTAATTATGAAAATAAATTAATAAAATTTGGTATATGGCTTTACCTACTTGAGTTACATTGATAATTGTATAAAACCCCATTTTTTGTGTTACTTGCTTCAGCAAACCTGCATACTCAGCCGCCATGTTATTCTTATGGAGAATAATTAAAATTTCATAAATCGTTTATTTATTAATGTATATTGATGAAACTTGGTATGTGGCTTTATGTGGTATTAAGATACATACATATGCATTAGAAATTTGCTGAGTACGCAGGTTTGCTGCTACGGGGGTATTTTTTAATTCTGCACTGAAAACTGTGTATCGTACGGGAAAAACTGTTCATATACAAAATAAAGAAAATAAAATTTTCTACAAAAATTGTTATATTCATTTTTTCTGTAAATGTCTTAGTTTCCAAGATATTTTCAAATAAATATAAAATCTCTTTTATAAATTGATTTGTTTGTGGGGTTTTTAGTCAAATAATTTAATAGAGTGTCCCACAAGAGTATAACACAAACACAGGATTTGGTAGAACTTATAACAAGGAGAAAAAACTTCTTATAAACTTTTTTGTAAATCGCTTCGTTTTCCGTCTGTCTATATGTGATTTTAAGTCAATGCAATATTTATTAGGAACCACTTGAGTTATGGACTTGAAACTTGGCATGTGAATTATACTAGTTTAGGGCATATTAGGTATAACATTTGGCGTTTCTATTTTTAACCGTTTCAAAATGGCGGCCATTTTAATGATTTAAAGCTTAACAACGACAAACTATTAGGTATTTGATCTTTGCATTTAAAAAATGTGAAATTTTGATCCAAAAAGATTTTGGTATAAAGATTATATAGATCACTTGACGCATACGTGAGAAATTGCAATTTGTATGAGTAAAACCATGATAACTATGGATATTTCCATAGAATGAAGATCTTTTATATTTATTTGAAAATATATCGGAAACTAAGACATGTACAAAAAATAAATACAACCATTTTTGTATGGAATTTTATTTTCTTTATTTTGTATAACAGTTTTTCCCGTACGATGCACGGTTTTCAGTGCAGAATTAAAAAACTAAAAAAGGGATATTTCCCCCCTCTCCCCACTGAAGCAGCTAGGCTAGGGGCGGGGAATTTTAGTATTTTTATCTTCTAACTACCCCCAACACATTCCCGCACAATAAAAAACTCCCCCTCTCCATGTCCTGTACAACCCCTTTATTGACTAGACTAAAAATCTTACCGTAACACATTTGTTACTGAGCAACTAATTTTAATTTATTTATTATTTTCGGAGCACACTCCCATGGATAACCTTCAGTTCACTACAGATGGGTAGATCGTTCGGCTAAATATCGACTATCGTATTATGAACTATCGATTACTGTTGTCGTCTTCTCAATTGGAGTCTAGAGGATCCACAGCTTGTTAAATTGTAACTTTCCTATTGTCACACATGCTACGGTGGACCAATGGATACAGTGTCAGACTCACGATCATGCAGTCCCGGGTCCAAATCTTAATTTTGTTGATTAACTTACTTTTTGGGGTCTACATTTTATATATTTTACAGCTTTTGTTCTGGTTCGTCTTATTTTTGTCGTTTACTTTTTAACATCTAGATTTTTTTAAGTTTAATTTATATTTGTTAGGTACAAATTCATTTATTTGTAATATGTTGCACAACGAAGAGCCACCATACAGCGCTCTGCGGAGTTAGGTTAGGTTACTATAATTTTGTCGTGAACTGCAGCTTAAGTTGTTATATTTTTACATGTAAGTTAAATCTATTTTTATTATGTTACAAAATAAAGAGCTAGAATTAGTAAGTTAATAAAACGATAGTCGATAAGTCGTTATTTAACTGAATGACCTACCCATCTGTTATGATCTGAAGGCTATCCCACTCCCATAGACTGTTATAAAAAAGTAATTCATAGACTTTAGTAGCATAGTCTTGCCTAGGTGACAGTCACCACAGACCACAATTACAATGTCATTCATTTGAATTTAAAAATATCAACTTCTACTAGTGTATTTTGTACATATTTAACTTTTTTCTTTTCAAAGTGACCAAGTGGTGGATATAGGCGTCATTGCAATTTGAGTAAAACGGATTGCAGCATTGATTTCAGCGTAGAAAACAAGTTAAAAAGTTATGGGTCACAACCCTACCCTTACATTTGGAAAAATTATCTTATTCCAAAATGGCGGCCAAAAATTTTAATTTTGTCAAAATGAGCAAACTACTCAACAATGATTGGAAGTAGTTCAAGGTCATTATTCAATGTAATTATGAGAATATGGGGTAATTATGCATTTTCCAGTACCCCTCCCGAAAATTAAATTTTTTTCAAAATGTAGTAAATAATGCCCTGATTCTGGAAATGATAGGTTTTTTTTGCAGAAAGGCCGTAAAACCTCGGAGAAACCAAAAACTATTTTTCCCGTTTCTATTGAATTTTAAGACGTAACTTTTAACGCTGATTCCAGAAATAACACTCTTATTTTGATCCGACAAAAAATTACCGAGTTACGGCCGGAAAATTCTGCAAAAGAAGTTTTCCAAACATGGTCATTATGGTACTCAGATAACATCGCCTTCCAACGTAGAACTCGAATCCATAATTAAATTTGTCATAACAATACAAAATAATAACTTGGAAAAACCGGAAAACCCCAAAAAAACGGAATAATACTGTGGAAAATTGGAGAAAATATTTTGTTTTCTTTTAAATACACATTTATGATGTAACTTTTTACGCTGGTTACACAAATACCGCCCTGTTTTAGATCCGACGAGAAATAGCTGAGTTACGGCCGGAAAAGCGTCCAGAATCGGCCAGTAAACAAATGGCCTTGAAACACATGCACACCATGTATCAACTTTTTTACCCTTTCCCTTCGCCCCCCTACATCTTCATTGCTCTTACAACTGCGCTAGTGGCAACATCGTATGTACGCCTTTTTTTCTCTTTTAAACATTTATGACGTATCTTGCTCCCCTCACCCTTAGGTAGCGCTAGATTTTCCAAATTTCTGGCAATTTCTACAGTTTTTTTATGGTTTTTAATTTCCTATCACTTCAATTTAGTATTTACAGGCTTGATATTTGGCACACGATATGTTTATACATTTCTCTTGATCAAGGATATTTGATTTCATTTATTAGTAATTTTTTATGAATTTCTTTATTATCAGATATCATACCTCCTTTTAAACTGATATAGCCTATCACATTATCTCAGTATTATTATACATGTCCTATCTTTTTCAATGATTATTATATCATATAATCATTATTATTATCCCATGATTAATGATATAATCTTACAGTACTTTGTTACTTTTCATATATATTTTATTATTATACATGTTTTTTGATACACTTTATAGTTTATTGTTTATTCAGTCATTTACATAACATCATATTTATATGACAGTTAACAGTAAGTAGGTAATACATAAATTTGGTCTTAATATAAACAAATACGAAATAGTAATTCAAATTAACAATATGACATGTAGAGCAAGAAAAAATTTAATTATAATAAAATTTTTCCTACAGTTAATTACCATTTAAAAACTCTAACTTGGTACTTTAAAAAATTAAAAATCAAATTTATAAACAGTTTAAATATTCTTCAATCCAATAAAAACAATTTGTTAATAAATATTTTTTAAATTTATTTTTGAAACTATTTAAAAGACATTTAAATTTTTAATTCATTGGGTAATTTATTTATTAAGCGCATCCCAGTGTAATACGGTAATTTTTCAAATGAGGTTGTTTTGTGTTGAGGAGATGCCAGGGTATGTTTATAATTAGTGTCATAAGAATGTGAGCTAGAAAGAAAAGTCAAATTTTGATTGTGTTTTTTCATAAATAGAGTAGTATTATAAATATAAATATATAGCAATGTAAGAATCTGTAATGATTTATAACTGGGCTTGGTTGATGATAAAAAAGGCACATTATTGATTTTTTAAATCATAGTTTTTGTAATCTAAATAATTTTCTAAAATTAACTGAATTACCCCAGAAAATAACACCATAAGTTAAATTTGAATATACATATGCGTAATAAACTGTTAAGAGTGTGTTTGGGTTTACTAATTTAGAGAGAATACAAATCATATAGGGCCTAATATGCAATGCATAATTTAGTGGAAACTGATGAAATTTGATCTTTCTAAGTCAAATTGCTATTAATAATTATGCCAAGAAAGGTACTTTGGTATTATACGGATGCCATTATTTTTGGAGGTAAACTTTTTACCGGATACAAAGGATAACTACATAATTCGAAAAAACGTACTTTTATTGACTTACTGTACAAATTTTACATCATTTTGATGAGCGGTCTTTGTGTTGTGCCTCCCAAAAGACAGCGATGTCCGCTAGGATCGTGTTGAATGCGTCGCCGCCGCTAGTAGCCACACCCGATCGCCACGTGTACTCCGCCAAATATACAGCGCGCTGCGGCAGTTATGTTAGGATGGGTGATCATAAAAATACGTACGGTTTCCTCTTCATTTCGAGGTAAATACCACACCAAAAGAACGTCACTTATTATGAAAACAAATGTAACGTAGTGACGGCAATAAATCACTCATGACACTGACCCAGGTACAGGCGGTTGTGACGACTTTCTCGAAAAAGAAACAAAATTTGTCTTTCCTTTAAGCCAGGAGAAAGCCGTCTCAGACCTAGCCAGCGGATTCGCTCAAGTCTGGCGTGCTGGGTCTGTCCAGGGTTCTTTAAAATTAAATTTTGTAACGGTACAGATTTAGATTAATAAAAAAAGAAAAAATTAATATAACTTAAAGTCAGGTGTGAACTCAGTACCGGCAAACACAACGATACTGTACCATCATCATCGCTCACACCTGCAAGTAATGCCAATTAAAATAAAACACGTTGAAATTTATAAAGAGAATAATTTAGAAGGTGGAAGTTTAACTTAATTAACGTATTCACGCGTTACAACTCCCAATCCCCACTAAGGTTTTTAATTATCAACCCTAGTTCAACCAACTAAATCTGCAGGAATGGGTTTGTTCAGACCTGTTGTGACGTGCCTGTGACACCCAAGCAGAAAGGTCACCTCGTCGGCTCACAACTGGCGGTTTTAACAACACCAATCCAAATCGTTCAAAAAGCTAAAAGTATCGAGCGTAACCTGATCCAATTCTATGCTTTAAACACCCCGTACAGACTCGTGTTCTGTATCGGGAGTTAACGTAATTTAAAACGTGCAATACGGCACAAGGTTAAAATACTGATAAATGCCAAGTGCGATACGGCACTGATAATTTGGCTAAAACAAATATTTACGAATAAAAAGAATGTCCTGCTATTGAACTTAATTAAATATAAGAAACGCAGGTCGTACCTGTAATCACAGTTTGCGGTAGTACCACTCACTACCCGAGGAAACACTACTCAAACTCACCAGTCCGGACAAAACGTAAGAGCACGAAAATACCCGACTGGTCCGCACAAAACGTAGAGAACGAATGCCTTCCTCGCCGTTATCTTATCACTCACCCCCTCTATTCCTCCCCCTCCCAGGGGAAGGGGTAAACAGCTGATCATAATTTCCAGCGGTTTGGGTTCGTTTGGAGGAAACAACGACACCGCTGATCAGCTGTCTGGGTGGCGTTTAAAACACAACGCCACAGGTGGCTGTCTGCAACTGCGATTGGGGGTTATGTTCGCTGTTACCAAACATACGTTTTCAATGTTCACAAAACTCTTGAAACCGTGCTACGTATGATGTAACCGTGTTAGGGGTGATAAATTCGCTTATTGGAGTTTACACTAGTGTTTAGTAAAGTTGTCAACCTATTCAACACTAGTGTTCCTCAGGTCGCCGGAGAATGCCCAAGGTTAACCTAGCCAAGGGGTTATTTAGTCCACTAGTGCCCTATTGCCGAACCACTAGTTAATTATTTCACCCCCTTTGGTGCTCCAATACTAAATGTGAAGTGATAGCCAAAGTGAGTTTTGAAGCCTAGGCTATGTTAGTAACAGGATGGCGGCTACGCTAGGCCTAAGCCTACTGGTAAGGACCTACAAGGATATGCCAGGTAATCTTAACAGTTAATTCTAGGCCTAGTTAGATAGCTTATATTCACTGTGTAGCGAATTTATACCCCCCCTCAAATTTTGGCTCGTTACACCCCCTTCCTACTTCGGGGAACAAAAAAAAGCCAACAAAAAAAAAACGGAACACTTCGATTGCCAGAACACCCTAATCCTAGCAAAGATCCGCTACACACTAGGGTTTATCGGCACATTCAGTCGTCAAAAACAACCCTTTCCACAAAAGGTTTTAAATCCTTGACGTGGGATACATGTTTGGCTTTTGTTGCGCAATCCTCTAATTCGTAGAGGTTCACACCTCTCTTTCCAACCACAGTACACGGGCCTTGGAATTTTGGTGCCAATTTCCCGACGATAGCATTGGCTGCAGAGGACAAGACATGTATCCGTCGAAGAACCAGATCCCCCACCTCGTAAAACACCTCTCGTCGCCGTAAGTTGTAATACTTAGACTGGCGAAGATAGGCAGCCTTGAGGTTACCTTGAGTTTGATCGTATAGTTCTTTGAACTGTTCTGCGCGACTTCGCTGAACCTCACCCACGGTCGGTTCTACTACGTCCGCCGAGGTTTCGAAAACGGGCCCACAAATGGCCCTAGGGGGTTTCAACTCCCGCCCTAGGCACAGCATGGCTGGTGAGTATCCAGTGGAATCATGCTTCGCCGTGTTCATGGCAAACTGCAGCTCCTCCAAGTACCGATCCCACGCCTTGTGATTGTCCCGCACATACTGTGCAATCATGGTTTTGACAACCCGATTCGGACGTTCAACGGGATTTCCTTGAGGACTGTACGGAGCAGTGGTTTGTAATAGTATGCACCACTCATCTGCCAGCGCCTTGACAATCTTGGAGACAAACTGTGTGCCATTGTCACAGATCATCATCTCTGGGGCACCGTATCGCATCAGGACAGTCTTCAGCTTGTTCGAGACGTTCTGAGCAGTAGCAGCCCCAATGGGAGCCAGCTCTGTCCATTTGCTGAAGGTGTCTTGCACCACCACCAGAAACCGATGGTTAAATCGAGACCGAGGCAATGGACCAATTAGGTCGACCGATATGGTAGACCATGGACCTTTAGGTCTCCGGAAGTACATTTTCCCGGCTGGTTTGACTTGAGCCACCTTATAGGACTGGCAATGAGGGCAACTCCTGACATAGAGTTTTACATCCCTTCTCCAACCAGGCCAAAAGTAACGAACAGCGATACGGCTAGTCGTTTTCTTTACACCCAGATGTCCAGCAGTGGGCGAGTCGTGGTTCTCGCTTAGCACCGCTCGCACCTTATCTGAGGGAACACACATCTTCCACTCCGGGTTCTCATCAACTGACTTGCCAAACGATCGGTACAACTGGTTAGCTCGGACACAGTAGTTGCCATACCGCTGAGGATGGTTCATCACCAAACTGAACATCCGGTCATACCACCCTTTTACCGCAGCTAAGCGGTCCTCCCTAACGATATTTTTGCCCGTTTGGGCTGGACCGTCGCCATCAGGGATCACCTTCACAGACACATCAGTCGCGGGTTCTCCTGGCCACCCTTGGCCATCGAGGGCTTTCTCGTCCAAGGCGGCTATCTCAGCGGGCTCTCCGCTGACCTTGTCACCCGTCTCGTTCGGGTTTACTCCCACCGGATATCGAGATAAAGCATCAGCTACCCGGTTTAAGGTTCCTTTGCGGTACTTGATTTCAAAATCGTGTTGCTGAAGCTCCATGACCCACCGAGCTAATCTCCCGCTCGGTTCACGTAACTTCATGAGCCAGCTCAACGCAATATGATCCGTAATCGCCACAAAGTGGTATCCCTCAAGGTAGGGTTTGAACTTGCAGACCGCCCACACCAGAGCCAGACACTCCTTTTCAGTGGTGGAGTATTTGCACTCCTGGTCCGTCAATAAGCGGCTTGCATACGCAATCACCACCTCCTTGCCATTCGGCGCTTGAGTGAGCGCGGCTCCGACACCGATGTTTGAGGCATCGACCTGCAATGTGAAGGTTTTCGTAAAGTCAGGGCAAGCCAGAACCGGTGAGGAACTTAACAGAACCTTCAACTTCTGGAAAGCTACCTCTTGGTCTTCACCCCAGTGCCACTTGGCATTTTTCTTCAACAAGTGCCGCAGTGGTGCGGACACAGTTGCAAACTGTTCAATGAACCTCCGGTACCACGACGCTAACCCTAAGAAGCTACGCAGCTTCTTCACTGTCGTTGGCGTGGGAAAGTCCCTGATCGATTGTACCTTCTCGGGGTCAGTGGTTATGCCCTCATAATTCACCACATGCCCAAGGTACTTCAGTTGCCTTTTACAGAAGTGGCACTTATCGGGGTTAAGTTTCAAGCCCGCTTCTCGTAGGCGATCAAAGACCAATTCCAGAAGCTTCAAATGCTCGTCAAAGGTCGTTGACACCACAACCAAGTCGTCTAAATAGGCGAAAACCTTTGGCTCGAGTTCAACACCGATCACCATGTCGAGCAGCCTCTGGAACGTCGCACCAGATGAGTGGAGTCCAAAAGGCATGACCGTAAACTGATAGAGCCCTCGGCCAGGAACTGTAAACGCAGTTATGGCCCTGCTCTCAGTTTCCAACGGCACCTGCCAGTAACCACTTTTCAAGTCCAACGTGCTGATGTATTTTGCCTGTCTGAGTTTTTCCAATATACCGTTAATTCGCGGCAAGGGATAAGCGTCTTTGATTGACGAATCATTGACAGATCTCATGTCAATGCAAAACCGGAACTTCCCCGTGGTTTTCTTAATTAACACCACCGGTGAGCTCCAAGGACTTGTGGAGGGTTCGATCACCCCTTGTTGCAGCATATCATCAACTTCCTGGTTTATGACAGCTTGCATCGCCGGGTTACGAGGATAATATCGCTGTTTTACGGGCGCAACATTCTCCTTGAGCCTTATCCGGTGCTCAATCAGGGTAGTCTTGCCTTCAACAGCATCAAATTTTGGCAGTTCTTGATCTAAGAACTTCGCTAGCTCACGATCTTCCTCAGGTGACAGAGAATCCAAGGCACTGACTGCGGTGTCCCCCTGATCAGTTTGAGCGAGAGGTAAAATCGCCTTTCGATCAATACGGACAAAGTCCAGCTCCTCTAGGCACCGCATACCCAGAATCAAGTCATATGACAGATTTGGTATGTAATAAGCCTCCCAAGAGTGAGTTGTACCACCCACTTCACCAGAAAGTCGGTATAACAATCCAGCCTCGCGGCTCGAGCCATCAGCCATCCTCATCACAACATGAACTTGCTCAGGTTCGACACCTTGCTCAGCCAGAAGTTTCTCAACTCGAGAACCGATCAAGTTCACGCTGGCTCCGGTGTCGGCAAGAGCCCGGAAGGTTTCGCCAAACAGGTCCACCTCCACAAAGGGTCTTACGTCGCCCCCATGGACTCCTCCTACGGCCCCGGTAAAACTCTTTACCTGGTCGAGCCAGCGGATCCACTCGTTGGAGGTCGTAAGTCGTGTTGCGGTCCCAGACTCAGTCGACCTCCCGGGTTCTGAGTCCGGCCGCCGTTTCCCGCCCGACAGTCACACCGGGATGTAGCGACACCCTCCTTCTTGCAGTGATAACACCGCAACCTCTTAGGTTCGGGACAGTGCCTGAAACGATGGCCGCGCCGGTCACAGTTCCAACAGACCCAATCACCCCTACTCGGGTTTACTGGCTGCCGTTGATGAACTGGACCAGCGGGTGGCCTAGGATCTGATCGATCGGACCTGGGTTGGACACCCCGCTGAACAGCTGGCCCCTTACTGCCCATATTCTCCTCCCTCTGAGCAGAAACGAAGGCAACAGGTTCTCCTTGACTGGTCACCCAGCTGTTTTTCCCCAAGACGGGTTCAACAGCAGCATTGTCCAAGACTCGGTCATGTCTTCGCTTATGCACATAAGCGGTCTCAGGAACCAACGCCAGTGCCAGAGGAGGTGGGGGACGGAAGCTATTTCGGTCCCGAATGTAGGCCTCGTACTCCTCGGCCTGACGTGTCAGTTCAGGAATCGTAGCAAAATCACTACGGCGCACCATGAGCTTATAATCTGGTCTCATATTTGTAAAAACCAGATTCAATTTTTGCTGCGGCGAGAAGTCACCGCTACGCCGGATTAGAGTCGAGATAGCGGTTAGGTAACTGCGGAACGGTTCATTTTCACCCTGAGTCCGCTTTCGAATCTCTTCGTCAAGGTTACGTCGGTAACCTGGTGGGAAGAACTGAGTTTCAAAATCAACTCTAAAATCCTCGAAACTTGCCCAATTACCTTTCAAGTTACGGTACCACAGAAGAGCCTCCCCTTGCAGGAGTTCCGGCAACGCTCTCAAGACATCCTCAGCCGTTAAAGAGTATGTCTCTATGAGCTCCTCGAACCGTTCGAGGAATGAGACGGGATCTCTTCTCCCATCGAATCTTAAATTCCATTTCCTAACTAAGTTGCATACTGATGCAACTTCATGGCCCGACCCGCTGTTATAGAGCCGGCTGGAAAGTGGCACTTGGTCAAAAACCGAAGTCGCATTTCCAGGGTAACGCTCTCGAGACATCGGGTTTTGAAAATCCTCCATGCGAGGCACCCACTCTCCAGGTCGTAGGTTTGACACCTGTCTAGGTCCAAGTGGCCACATCGGGTTGCTCAAGACCCCACCCGGCGGGTTCCAGCTAGACGTGCTGACCACATGAGGCATCCGGGTCGCCGGTTGTTGACACCTAGCGTCAAACGTTGATTGGGGCAAAGTCTCAGAAGACTGGTCACCCCGGTCCATTGGTCCCCACTCAACACTTGGAGGGTTTGTGCGAGGGGCCGTTGGGAAGGGGTTCACCTGACCGTCATTGGGTACTGGCTTGCCAAATCTCTCAGTGAATGTCACTCGTGTGCTGGAGAGATCCCAGGGAGCCGCTCGTTGCTGTGTTTCAACCATGGTCTCAGCCTGACTGCGAGCGTTCTTTAACACCTCAGCTAAAGTTCTCCGAACCATCCCTGCATCAGCATCAGGCGAGAGTCCCAACAACTCGCGAACTCCGACCAACTCATCCGCTAAGGATGGAGCCTTCCTCTCTCGCTCAGCTGAGGCACCAGTGACAGGCTCACAATGGCTGCCGCTAAAAGCCCCGTGAGAAAAGCTAGGAGCTTGCTGGCTGCCAGATGTCACCCACAGGGGCTGTTGGGTTGTCATCATCACATCGGTGTTAGTTAAGAAAGGCCATTGACTTCTCGGGTCTTTCCAGAACTGGCAAAACCTTTTCCTTAAGTCCTCAACTTTTCCTTGAGTATCAAGCCCAAATCTTGCCATCTCCTGGACCAGGTCCTCCTTTCTTAACTCATGGATCCACCCTACTCTGGGGTCCTCATAGGGGGATCGTAAGGTTTCACCCGCAGGAGTAGGCAGGTTTGTCCTGGGAATTGCTCCTGCCATTGTAAACGTCTGACTCTGGAAGAGATCAGTCGGTCTGGACGTGACTACGAACGTCGCAGCACTCGTTGTCACAACAGTGGGCGCGGTGACCTGGGTTTGATCACCCGTCGTCACGATGTCCAATGTTTCAGGCATTATTAAAATTTAAAATTAAAATTTATCCTGAGGCAAAACAATTCACTGTAAACAGTCACAAAAATTCAAACAACACCACCCTTGGCTGAGGGTCGGTTTATAAAATAATCAAACTTTGATAAAATAAAACGATTTACAAAGTATCACGACTCAACAAGGCACAGAACACTTGTTTATAAATTGGCTGCAATATCACAACCAATTTTCTCAAATTTGATCGTTTAATATCAGAAAAATCAATAAACACTGTCCAATTGTTCGGGCGCCATTTTACTGTGACGACTTTCTCGAAAAAGAAACAAAATTTGTCTTTCCTTTAAGCCAGGAGAAAGCCGTCTCAGACCTAGCCAGCGGATTCGCTCAAGTCTGGCGTGCTGGGTCTGTCCAGGGTTCTTTAAAATTAAATTTTGTAACGGTACAGATTTAGATTAATAAAAAAAGAAAAAATTAATATAACTTAAAGTCAGGTGTGAACTCAGTACCGGCAAACACAACGATACTGTACCATCATCATCGCTCACACCTGCAAGTAATGCCAATTAAAATAAAACACGTTGAAATTTATAAAGAGAATAATTTAGAAGGTGGAAGTTTAACTTAATTAACGTATTCACGCGTTACAACTCCCAATCCCCACTAAGGTTTTTAATTATCAACCCTAGTTCAACCAACTAAATCTGCAGGAATGGGTTTGTTCAGACCTGTTGTGACGTGCCTGTGACACCCAAGCAGAAAGGTCACCTCGTCGGCTCACAACTGGCGGTTTTAACAACACCAATCCAAATCGTTCAAAAAGCTAAAAGTATCGAGCGTAACCTGATCCAATTCTATGCTTTAAACACCCCGTACAGACTCGTGTTCTGTATCGGGAGTTAACGTAATTTAAAACGTGCAATACGGCACAAGGTTAAAATACTGATAAATGCCAAGTGCGATACGGCACTGATAATTTGGCTAAAACAAATATTTACGAATAAAAAGAATGTCCTGCTATTGAACTTAATTAAATATAAGAAACGCAGGTCGTACCTGTAATCACAGTTTGCGGTAGTACCACTCACTACCCGAGGAAACACTACTCAAACTCACCAGTCCGGACAAAACGTAAGAGCACGAAAATACCCGACTGGTCCGCACAAAACGTAGAGAACGAATGCCTTCCTCGCCGTTATCTTATCACTCACCCCCTCTATTCCTCCCCCTCCCAGGGGAAGGGGTAAACAGCTGATCATAATTTCCAGCGGTTTGGGTTCGTTTGGAGGAAACAACGACACCGCTGATCAGCTGTCTGGGTGGCGTTTAAAACACAACGCCACAGGTGGCTGTCTGCAACTGCGATTGGGGGTTATGTTCGCTGTTACCAAACATACGTTTTCAATGTTCACAAAACTCTTGAAACCGTGCTACGTATGATGTAACCGTGTTAGGGGTGATAAATTCGCTTATTGGAGTTTACACTAGTGTTTAGTAAAGTTGTCAACCTATTCAACACTAGTGTTCCTCAGGTCGCCGGAGAATGCCCAAGGTTAACCTAGCCAAGGGGTTATTTAGTCCACTAGTGCCCTATTGCCGAACCACTAGTTAATTATTTCACCCCCTTTGGTGCTCCAATACTAAATGTGAAGTGATAGCCAAAGTGAGTTTTGAAGCCTAGGCTATGTTAGTAACAGGATGGCGGCTACGCTAGGCCTAAGCCTACTGGTAAGGACCTACAAGGATATGCCAGGTAATCTTAACAGTTAATTCTAGGCCTAGTTAGATAGCTTATATTCACTGTGTAGCGAATTTATACCCCCCTCAAATTTTGGCTCGTGACAGGTGATGCGCGCGCTCCGGTCAACGACCTGACCTTGGCCTATTTGGAGGGGGTTTGGCGGCCTGAAGTATGACTCATCAGGTATCATTCGATTCGTAACGAAACAAGGAAAGTCCTACAATCATTTTTATGATAACCCATCCTAACATAACTGCCGCAGCGCGCTGTATAAGGGTGGCATCCGTATAATACCATAGTACCCCAAGAAATTTGCTATGTTCAGTCAGGTTAAGTGATTAATCTGTTCTAGAGCTGTTACAATAGTTTGAATGAAAAATGACAATTTCTGTCTTGTTATTGAGGAAAGGACTATTAGCCTTAAACCACTCATCCATATAAGACAAGTCTTCTTGTAATAATTGATTTAAAGTATATTTATTAGGGTTAGTGATTATAGCAGTAGTATCATCTGCAAACATAATGAGTTTAGAATTCTTTACTATTGATGACAAATCATTTACATAAATTAAGAAAAACAAAGGTCCAAGAATAGATCCTTGTGGAACTCCAGAATTGATTATTATATCTACATTATATATCTATCTAGGTTTATTATTTACTATGTTTAGAAATTAATATTCTCATTAAGATATATATATATATATATATATATATATATATATATATATATTTATATTGCATTCATTTGTTAGGGCTACTAATATAATAATAATCAAATTAAACATTTTTCAACTGAGTACCCTTAAGGAATTTCTTTATTTTTATTTTTAAGACTACATGTGTCTGTTATCTACATGTATAAATATTATCTACTTATGTATTGTGTATTATATATTTTATTACGTATTATGTTGTATATATACATCTATAATATAATACATATTATGTTTTATATATATACACTTATGTATAAGGTAATTTATGTATAGCAATATACCATTACACATGTTTTTGGATCATGTGAAACAAAATAGGCTATATCCAGAATTTATTTTTAATGAAATTACATTTTTTCCTTAAAAAAAGTAGTTTTCCAAATTTATGACTTTATATAAAGATATTTTTTATTTTAAAGGTCATATTTCAAAAGAGCTCGCCTTTGCAAGTTATTTAAGTATGCACATGCCATATTTTGAAAATAAAATTGTTGATGAGTTTTCTGGAGCTTTTCTGGCCATAAAACCGTTATACAGTGGAACCTCGATAACTCGAACCTCAATAAGTCGAATTCCTTGATAACTCAATTTTTTGTCATTCCCCTTGAACTTGCCTACCTAATGCTATGTTATTTTACCTCTATAAGTCGAAGGGTTAACAGGAAACACCTCGATAACTCGGAATTTTTGCAGTATTCTTTGCCTGTTGCCGCACCTCTATAAGTCGAAGTTTTATCTGTAGAACCTCTATAACTCGAATATGTACAATTGCCGTACCTCTATAAGTAGAACTATTGACTAGAGAACTATAGAGAACTCTAAGTCGAAGTTGTTGATTCAGCAAACCTCCAGTGACTTTGCAGCCGGAAATTTCAACCCTCCCTCCCCACTAAGCCTCTTTCCCGGGTGCTCCTGGTACTGGTAAAACAACCGACAAATTTATGTTGATGAGCAACACGGATATCAAACACACTCATCCTCATGCACGGGTTTCACCTATGTGAGGATTTCATTTCATAAATAGGGAACAGTCTCATATTGTTGTAAATTATATATATTTTTTTAATAAAATGGTTTTGATTTGATTAGATTTGTGTTCTTAGTCGTTAGTTAGTGTGAGTTCAGAGGTTCTGGATGTAGTACGTAAAACGTAGTTTTTAGATTGTTTTTACAAAGTGTTTGCAGTTTGTAAAACGTGTTGGCAAAACTCTACCCGATGAGGAGAAGTACAAGACTATTTGAGGCTATTGACACGGAAAATAAAAACAGTGACATCGGGAAGCAGTTTGGAACACCAGTGAACACTGTCGACAATTTTAAAACAAAAATAAACGGTATCAGGGAACTGACACATACTTTCTCCCTTTTAGCCCAACTTTAATGAATAAATTACTTTTTATTTACTGAATGTAGAATACAGAAAATCTTGTAAACAAGTTGTTTTCAAATATATCCACCCAAATCCCTGTTTAAGAGGCACTACAGAATCCATCGCTACACTCGTAGTTTTAAGAGGGGAAATACCCCAATTCCCCCCCTCAGGGTTATTAAGGGGCAACATATTTCGATTTCCTCTGTTGGTCAATGCTAACTTGACAAGCTCAAGTTTGAACACAATTTATCAATAAATAAGAGAGAAATAGTAATTTTTTTATTCCCCATAAGAATAACGTCGGACAACGTACTGCGTTTACCGCAAAATGAAAATCTAAATTTTCTCCGCAACCAGTAATTGTAGAATAATAATTCAAAATACTAAATTATTTAGTTTTTTGAGCTCTTTTTAATGGTGAATAGTAATATTTTTTTAATGAAAAATCCAAAAAACTGAATTTTTGATATTTTAAGTCTTGTAATTTCTGAACCCGAATTTTTACAGAAATGCGGGTGGTGTCATTTTGTTTGAAAACTAAAGTTCTACAAACGACTAAAGTTTAATCAAAATCGTTCGAGCCGTTTTTGGGAAATCTTGATTTTTCATGTTTTTTGGCGGTTTTTGGGGGATAATTAGCCTTAAAAATAAAAAATTAAAAAAATGAAAAAACGCCTGGAGATATCGTGGATTAGTACCTACATACAAAATTTCATAAAAATCGGACTATTGGTTAGGGCTCTAGCTCTGTACACATCCATACATACAGACAGACACACAGACATCACGTAAAAACCACTTTTTTGGGTTCAGGGGACACCAAAACAAATATTTCCACTAAAAACTCAAATTAAAAAATGTTGACGAAAACAATACGTTCTCCATATACTATGTATAAGGGGAGGAAGTAAAAGTGTCGTACTGCTTCACCCTAATTCCAACAATGCTTTGCAATTTTAATTGTTATCATGTTTTGTTCCCTTTTAGTTTTGAAAAATTATTTGAACAGCCTACAGTACATTAATGTTCAGCTAAATGAAATTGATGCGTAGTTGGTCAGAACCAGAACTGACTTCTGTAAGCGGGAGGGATTTGATTGGAGCAGGTGATAAGAAGTGAGCAAAAAAGTCTAGAAAATAGACAGGAAGTGGTCGAATGGGAAAAACATCACCAAAGTACCAAACTGTGAGTCATTATTTGTTTACTTTCCTCCTCTACAATATCTTCACTGAAGGAAGTATTTCGTCCTCTACTGCGTTAACCAAAGAAGCTTTACAATATATGACCGGGCTTATTTTAGCCATTTAAAATTGTTCAAATCTATTTTTATTTTACTGTAATAATAAATATTATACGGTATGATTTTTTTTTATACATAGCTCGAACTTATGTAAGGATTATACCCTTCCATGATCCATCTATTGTGTTACTGTGACCCTCAATAAGTCGAAGTCTGTGGAAAATCACCTTGATAAGTCGAACCTTGATATTTCGAAATATTCGATAACTCGAATTTTTGCCGTTCCCCTGAGGTTCAAGTTATCGAGGTTCCACTGTATGTATTTTTTTTTAAATTCTTTCATATATATGTTAACAGAGTTAATTGACATTAAAATAACGAAAATAAATCTTTTTTCCCAATTTAAAAAACAATGAATTTTCAAGATTTTCAGGCCGTAACTCGGCTATTTAACATTAGACCTAAAAGACACACACATCAGACACATATTCATCATCTGGTCATCCTGAACAATTTGAGGACCCACATCACCATACCATGTTTTAACAAAAAAAGTTTTTCTGTTTTTTGATTTTCCTGGGTTTTCCACAAAAAACTACCATTTCCGGAATCAGGGCGTTATTTCCTACATTAAAAAAAATCATTTTCAGGAGGGGTACTGGAAAATGCATAATTACCGAATATGGGCATGTTTTAAGTTTGGGACATTTAAAATTCTCTCCAAAATTAATTTTGTAAAATCACCAGTATCTTGAGAACAAATAAAGATTTTAAAAACGGATTGTGGCATTGTGTTCACCGTAAAAAGTACTTCTACATGATTGGTCACAACCCCACCTTTACATTTGAAAAAATTTGCATCCAAAAAGGCGGCCAAAAATATAAACTAAGTAAAAATAAAGTGTAAGTTGGTCAATAATGATCGACAGTGGTCCGGAGTCGAAATCTTAAGAAATGTAGAAAAAAGTAGAGGGGGAACTCATTTAAAACTCACCCTGTATGGTTTGTTAAACAAATAAGTCACAAAAAGTTATTAAAACTTACAGAAACCGTAAGGCAGTGATGCATCTGCAATACAAATCTAAACCAAATTTGTCCAACTATATTTTAAAATGTCAATAGCTGTTTCTAAATCATGTGCGGCAGAAACCCCTGTTGACTGGTACAATAGAAAATAGGCCATTCAAAATAGCATTGTATTTAAACTTAATATTAATTAATAAGAGGAAACTGCTGCAAACACGTCATCAATTTAGTTTAGTGAGTCCAGTTCAGGCAAAAAAGTGGTAGAAATCTGCCTAAAAAATATGTTCATTTGTACATAGACATTAAATGTTTCTATAAATCATGGTACCCAAACCTTTGTGGCTGTGGACCCACCACCAGTTGTGAAAATATATCAGTGAGTAAAAATTAGGCTGAGGAGACCATAAGCTTATAATAAACGAGTGCAATGTAAGTCTTGTATAAAAACTTCAAAGTATAGTTGCTATATTTTTATAAATGACTACGTACTAAACACTTACTTAATAATATATAAATAGCCTATATAATAAAAATATATGCTTATCAACTTTCAGTTGTTGCAAACATTTACAAAGATGATTGTTTTAAAAAGGAAGGAAACATTTCAAAGATAATTTATTAAACCTCAATAGTTTGTAAAAATATAATATCTGACATAGGTTGTTTTAAGTAAACGGTATCAGGAAACTGACACATACTTTCTCCCTTTTAGCCGAACTTTAATGAATAAATTACTTTTTATTGACTAAATATAGAATACAAAGCACGGTCGAATGTACAGAAATCTTGTAAACAAGTTTTTTTTAAAAACATCCACCCAAATCTCTGCTTTGGAGGCATTACAGAATCCATTGCTACACTCGTGGTTTTAAGAGGGGAAATGCCCCCTATCCCCCCCAGGGTTATTAAGGGGCAACATATTTTGAATTTCCTCTGTTGGTCAATGCTAACTTGACAAGCATATCAAGTTTGAATGAAATTTATCCGTAAATAACAGAGAAATAGTAATTTATGTATTCCCCATAAGAATAACATTGGACAACGTACTGTGTTTACCGCAAAATGAAAATTTCAGTTTTCTCCAAAACCAGCAATTGTAGAACAGTAATTCAAAATACTAAATTATTTAGTTTTTTGAGCTCTTTTTAATGGTGAATAGTAATATTTTTTATGTTTGTTTTTTAATGAAAAATTTAAAAAAACCGAATTTTTGATGTTTTAAGTCCTGTAATCTCTGAACCCGAATTCTTACAAGTGGTGTCATTTTGTTAGAAAACTAAAGTTCTACAAACGACCAATGTTTAATCAAAATCGTTAGAGCCGTTTTTAAAATACAGGTAATTTTGATTTTTCATGATTTTTGGGGGATAATTACTCTTAAAAATAAAAAAAATGAAAAAAACGCCTGGATATATCGTGGATTAGTACCTATATACCAAATTTCATAAAAAACGGCCCATTGGTTAGGGCTCTAGCTCTGTACACAGACAGACATCACGTAAAAACCACTTTTTTGGGTTCAGGGAGCACCAAAACGAATATTTCTACTAACAACTCAAATTCGAAAATTTTGACGAAAACAATACTTTCTGCCACATCCCAAACTAAAGCCCTTCAGGCATCAACCTCAACCAACACAAACCGACAACAGCAACCGAAATCCTCTCTATCAAACAACAATAACAACAACCTCAAAACCAAGTTAAACAAATTCGCCTTTGTATCTTTGAAATTTCAGCAGCAAATGTCACAAGCATTAATAGACACTGGAGCATCATGCTCAATCATCTCTAGGGAATTTTTTTACAGCATTAAGACAATAAAAGGAGTGGTGGCAGGTCCACCAGTTAAAGTTTCTACCTCGGCCACAACAGCTTCATCAACTTCCTTGCAATTTCAATACAAAGTCAATCTTCACTTTAAAATTCAGTACCTGTCATGGACGTTTCCCTTTTACATCGCTGAGACATTGCCAGTCAAAGTCTTACTAGGCATTGATTTTTTGAAACATACAAAAGCGGTAATTAACGTAGCAAGGCAAACCATCATTTTCCCATTCACACAACCACTTGTATTAACACTCGGTGAAGATTCACCCCAAGACACTGACCAGCAACCAATAGTCCCAACCTTTGGAGACAATCTCACCAATGATCAACTCTATGAACTCAGGAATTTAATTAAACAATTCCCAAACACAGTAACCAAGAAATTAGGAAGAACCAACCTCATCAATTACCACATAAATATGAAACCAGGTCATCAAGCTAAGGCCCGTCCATACCAATTTTCGCCCCCTAAGGCAGAAGTTCTAAGACAACATATCAATGATCTTTTGAAAAACAATGTTATTAGGGAATCCACTTCACCCTTTGCAGCTTCTGCTTTCACCGTACCAAAAAAAGGGGGCAAAACGAGAATGGTTGTTAATTACAAAGCATTAAATAACGGTTTGGCCCTAGAGGCAGTTCCCACCCCCACAGTAGAGTCACCATTCCAGTATTTAGGCAAGGCGAAATGGTTTACACTTTTGGACCTAAATTCAGCATACAACCAGATACCCCTCGACGAAGAATCAAAACCCTTAACGGCATTTGTAGTCCCTTGGGCCCAATATGAATTTAACTATGTCCCTTTTGGATTAGCAAACGGATCTATGGTACTCAATGATTTAATGAACAAGGTATTAGGTGACATCAAATTCAAATACGTTTTCTCATTCTTTGATGATTTAGTAATTTACTCAGACTCCTTTGATCAACATGTTCAACATATTAAAGAGGTGCTTCAACGCCTCAATCAAGCAGGTCTAACAGTAAATCCCGGCAAAATGGTAATAGCATCACAAGAAATCGAATTTTTGGGTCATCAAATAAAAAACAACTCCCTAACGATTAGTAACACTAGAACCAAACCCATCGACGATTTTCCAACCCCTAGAACCCTCAAACAACTGTCTAGATTTTTAGGTATGACCGCCTTTTATTCCAAGTTTATCCCCAATTATTCTGAAATATCAGCTCCATTAAATAAACTCAAAAAGAAAGGAGAAAAGTTCACTTGGGGAACAGAGCAGGAAAAGGCGTTCAATAAATTAAAACAATCTTTAACTTCAGCCCCAGTTCTTAAAATGCCAAATTTCGAATTGCCTTTTGTCTTGCATACGGATGCCAGCAGAACTAGCATTAGTGGAATAGTGTCCCAGAGGTACGACGATACGCTTCTCCCAGTAGTGTATGGTTCACGCCCCACCAACATACACGAAAAGAATTACAGCGCCTTCGAGTTAGAAGCACTCGCCATAACTCACTTCCTGGAGAAATTCCGTGTATATTTGGAACACAGACATTTTGAGTTGTTCACAGACAGCAACGCACTGACCTGGCTGCTCAACCATCCCAGACAAGTAGGTAAGATCGCACGTTGGATCACCCTAATAAATTCATTTCAATTCACAGTTTACCATATTAAGGGAAAAGACAATGTAGTAGCCGACTGTCTCTCCCGTATGTTCGAGGAGGGCCCAGCCCCAACCACAACACCCGCAGCTATTTCACCCCCTCAGCAGGTCAACGTTTTGTTTAAAATACCAGATGCTTTTAAAGATATTAGGGAACATCAGTCAGAAGACACAGTTACTCAACAAATTATCAAATCCTTGAAAAAAAAAACCCACCACCAAATTATTCATTGATCGATAACGTACTGATCCACAAATCACCGACCCAAACCAAACCCAGAGTAGTAATCCCCGACCGATTAATCCCACTTCTTTTCAAATACTATCATTTAGCCCCAACCACAGCCCACTTAGGTATTAAAAAGACTTGGTCCCGAATCGAACCACATTTTTGGTCCCCAAAATTCAAGCGCACTATAGCGAACATGGTCAAAACCTGTACCTACTGCCAACGATCTAAGCAGGCTCCAAATACTAGAGCAGGACTCTTATCTTCTGAGGTCCCAACAAGGCCATTCGAAAAGATATTTATAGATCACATTGGTCCCTTACCACGCTCCAGGAAAGGCAATAAATACCTACTCACAATTGTCGATTCATTTTCAAAATTTGCAGTTTTTCTTCCGGCTAAGAACACAACGTCAGCAACCACAGTTTCACTTCTACGCTCAGGCCTTTTTGCTTATTTCGGCTTCCCCAAATACCTAGTATCAGATAACGTTTCTTCTTTCACATCTAAAGAATTTTCAGACATGTGTCTTCAGTTAGGGATCCGTCATGTAAAAACCACACCTTACTATCCAAACCCAAGCCATGCCGAGCGAGTGAACAAAAATATCAAAATATCTATCCGAATTTATCGTTCAGATCACCAGACTGACTGGGACCAAAGTATCCATCTTTTCCAAATTGCCTTCAATTCAGCCAAACATTCAAGCACAGGATATTCGCCAGCAGACCTCTTCCTGAGTTTCCAAATTAATCATCCCTTGGAACTCAACTGGGATTTGGACAAATTGCTCAATAACGACACCAACCCCCAAGTCACTAGGGACAAATGGGCCCAAGCGCATCAAAATTTAACCAACGCCCGAAAAGCCCGTGAAAAACAATATAATCAGGGACGACACCCCCCCATCTTTTCAGATAGGCGACTGGGTCATGTTCAGACTCCACCATCAGAGCAAAGCAATCAATAGAGTCAATGCCAAATTGCTTCCACTCTGGTCACAACCCGCAGTTATTCAGGCCTACACGTCACCTGTCACAGTAGTTTTAGCAGACCCTAGGTCAGGCAAAGTGCTGAGACGAGCTCATGTCTCTCAGCTCAAACATTATTTCCAACCAAATCAGGGACAGAAAACCAATGACCGCACCAAACAAGCCCCCAGCCAACCGTAGATATAGCAACTCAGAGGTTGGAATATTTTTCTCAACCCCATTATGTCATATAAACCTTCTCAAGCTGGTGATATTAGGTTAAGTTAGGTTAAGATAGTTAAGTCCACACAGTTTTCTTTTTCACCCCTTCATTCACACACACATGGGTTGCGATGGGACCTGCTCCTGTCGCTGACTGTGACCAAGGTCGTGCTTCGCGTAGGCACGTCCTTCAGAAGGCGGCAGGGTATCGCGATCGCCTATTGCAGCCTGAGCTTCAGCCCTTCTCCACGCCATTGGTATAAAGTAACTTAATTTTTTGTGCTAATAAATTCCTTTTTCTTTTCGGAACCGTGAACTGCGCGCTAGCCTTTTTTTACCTTTTTCATATTTTCAGCGCATTTCAGGGGCTAATGATCGTGGGGAAGAGCGGATTGTTCCCCTCTAACTACTTGCAAATGGTTCGAGGAAACATGCTCGCACAAACTTACTTAAAATATCTCACATTTTCAAGCCGGTAGGATTAAGTAGATTAAGTTAGTAATAAGATCATTAGATGCAAACCTTAGGGCAGCGCAATTTTAAATAAAAGCGCCCTACAGGAACGAACAAACTAATGCATGATATAGTTGTAAGTATTTATTCCTTGTTATTGTTTGTTGATATTTATTTATATACGGATTACTATCCAAATGTTATATATTTGTAAGTATATTGTTTAACAACCCCCCAGTAAAAAAAAAAATACATATTACCAACACTCGAACTACAGTCCAGTGTGGCATGGGATACTCTACCCCAACAGTCAGAGACCCACCCTACAAAGCCCAACCCCCCAAACAAACCAAAAGGTTTTTTATTTCAGCTTTCACCTCTGATACCTTAGCTCCAGCACCTTTTGGGAAGCGGGGGAGAGCTGTGGGAATATCCCACATCACCTAGTCAACCACTGGTAAGGCCGTACAAAGGTAAAGATAAGACCCTGGACAACAGCTGTCCAGGCGAACAAAGGTCAGCATGCGCGCGTGGCGGGCGCGGCCGGCAGCGGAGCGTCGTCGTGTGTGTGCTGGCCAAGGAGCAGGACGTGTAGCTCAACCTTTCCAGACATGGGTGATGTAGTAAATTATGTTTAAGTAAGGGATACCCTTTTGGGGGGGTAACGGGGATTAGGGTTCAGTTCTTGGTTAGTTAATTTTGCAATAGTCAATTCAATTAATTTTGCTATAATTAAATAATGAGTTTTAATAAAATACACCGGCAGGTTCCTACCTGACCGCACATTTCTTCCGGGGGATTAACGTAGTTAAGGTTAATTAATAATTGTTAGGAACTCATAAAGCTGGCTTATGCTTGAGTAAGGTTAGTTGGGACCTAAAAAAGGGTAACGGGCTTCAAGCCCTATTGGCCTCCTGGGATCCCTGAGGTCACCAGGGGGACAATATACCACTGGAATTGAAGGAAGTCTCAAACTTCTCCTTGAGACTCACTTTCCGGATTGCATTTTTGAGAGTGACTGTTTAGGCATGTCCGGCAACAGCGAAAGGGGCTCATGGCCAAGAGCTGATCGCGGAAGCTGGACTTTAGCCAGACGGATTGTCACACTTTCCAAAGTTAAATGGGCCATCAGCAAGTTTGGCCCTTTCAAATCTCCTGGGGGGGACGGTATCATACCGGCAATGCTACAGCAAGGACCGGAAGCTCTCTTGGTCCTCCTGTGCGAACTCTTCAGAGCAAGTCTGGCTTATGGGTACATTCCTCAAGCCTGGCCCCTCAGTAGGGTGGTCTTCATTCCCAAGAGAGGAAGAGCAGACTACTCAACTGCAAAATCATTTCGGCCTATCAGTCTCTCATCGTTTCTCTTGAAGACGCTGGAGAGACTGGTAGAAAGACATCTAAGAAAGGGAGTGCTTTCAGGTACTCCTCTCCATCGAAACCAGCATGCCTATCAGTCTGGTAAGTCCTGCGAAACTGCCCTGCATCAACTTGTTAGCAGGGTGGAGGACAGCCTTGCTGCTAAGGAAATCGCTCTATGCACCTTCATGGGCATTGAAGGTGCATTTGACAATGTCACTTACACGGCCATGGTCCGGGCGGTGCGTGGGCGTGGTCTTGAGTCTGCTGTATGTAGGTGGATTGAGACCGTGCTCTGCTCCAGGCGGATTAGAGCCGATCTTCAAGGTGAATCGATAGTGATCGCACCCACGAGGGGTTGTCCGCAGGGAGGTGTACTTTCGCCTCTTCTGTGGAACCTGGTGGTGGACGGTCTCCTTCGTGAGCTCACTAGCAGAGGCGTCTTTGTCCAGGGCTATGCAGACGACATAGTCGTAATGGTACAGGGAAGGTTCACGAATATTGTTGCTGATGTCATGAATGTCAATCTTCAATATGTCAATGTCTGGTGTCTTGGAGAGGGTCTAAGCATAAACCCCTCAAAGACAGTAGTTGTTCCGTTCACAAGGAAAAAGAACCTGGAGTCTCTTTCCAGGCTGAGACTTGGACCAACACGGCTTGAAGTATCAGGTACAGTCAAATACCTAGGGCTGACAATTGATTCTAAGCTGACTTGGAATGATCATTTGAATAATACACTGCATAAGGCGAAATGGGCGCTCATGACGTCCAGGAGATTTGTAGGCTCCACGTGGGGGATCAAGCCTCACATAGCGCTGTGGCTGTACAAGGCAGTAATAAGGCCTCAAGTCACATATGGATCACTAGTCTGGTGGACAAAGGTGAACCAGACTACAGCCATAGCCAAACTCACAAGTTTACAAAGGTTGGGCACACTTCTAGTCACTGGAGCTTTCAGGAGTAGCCCGTCAGCAGCTCTCGAAGTTGCTCTTGGATTACTGCCTTTGGATATCTTCATCAAGGCAGAAGCACGGAAATCAGCCTATCGATTAAAAGTCGCAGGCCAATGGAGGGAAGGCCTGTCTGGAACAGGCCATTGCACCATCACCAAAGCTGTTGCTCAAAACCCTGTGCTTGATATGACATCAGATGTCATGAGTACGGAGATGGTTTTCACTAAACCTTTTTCTGTTGGATTCTGCTCCAGAGAAGAGTGGACATCTGAGGAAGGGCCCTATTCCAGGAAGGGCAGTCTTGTCTGGTACACGGACGGCTCTCTCATTGAAGGAAAATCTGGCTACGGGGTGTACAGTGAATCACCTAGAACAGAACTCTGTGCAAGTCTGGGACAACACTGTACTATTTTTCAAGCAGAAATTTGTGGCATCATGGTTTGTGCCAATCTCGGCATTGCCAGACGCTATTGCGACAGGCATATAGTAATCTTGTCAGATTGTCAGGCTGCCCTCAAGGCTCTTGACTCCAACGAAATCAAGTCAAAATTGGTGTGGGAATGTTACAACACTCTCTGCAAACTCGCGACACGCAACTCGGTGCATCTTGGTTGGGTACCTGGCCATGTAGGCATAGGTGGCAATGAGTGTGCAGATAAGCTTGCTAAAAGAGATTCCGGTATGCCATTCTTTGGTCCAGAGCCAAGCTGTGGCATAAGCAAAACAACTGCTTTTCACACAATAAACAAATGGTCCAGGGACTTACATCGCCAGCAATGGCAAGGTCATACTGGTCAAGCACTTGGCAAAAGGCTGCTAGCAGATACTAGCTCTTACTTCACTAACTGGTTGGTGAGGTTGGGCAGAGGTCGGGTTAAGCAGTTGATTGCTCTGATAACTGGACATGGCCATTTCAGGAAACATCTCCACAGTCTCGGACTCAGAAATGAAAGTCAGGTGTGTAGGCTCTGCAATCAGTCTGAAGAGACTGCCAAGCACATCATACTGGACTGCGAGAGACTCGGGGCAAGGAGAAGGGCTCTGTTTGGTTGTAAGCAACCAGGTGATGAAAGGGACGCTAGTATTGGTAAAAAACTCCTGGATCTCGTAAAGGGTACGGGCATTGGTTTGCCATACTAACGTACTAGGGACACACAATAAGCTTCGGTTGACGTGTGAGGATCTTTGAATCTTTGGATCTCTGAATCCGTCCCTTTAACAACACATAAACATAAACATAACCCCAACCCCCCAAACAAACCAAAAGTTTTTTATTTCAGCTTTCACCTCTGATACCTTAGCTCCAGCACCTTTTGGGGAGCGGGGGAGAGCTGTGGGAATATCCCACATCACCTAGTCAACCACTGGTAAGGCCGTACAAAGGTAAAGATAAGACCCTGGACAACAGCTGTCCAGGCGAACAAAGGTCAGCATGCGCGCGTGGCGGCCGCGGCCGGCAGCGGAGCGTCGTCGTGTGTGTGCTGGCCAAGGAGCAGGACGTGTAGCTCAACCTTTCCAGACATGGGTGATGTAGTAAATTATGTTTAAGTAAGGGATACCCTTTTGGGGGGGTAACGGGGATTAGGGTTCAGTTCTTGGTTAGTTAATTTTGCAATAGTCAATTCAATTAATTTTGCTATAATTAAATAATGAGTTTTAATAAAATACACCGGCAGGTTCCTACCTGACCGCACATTTCTTCCGGGGGATTAACGTAGTTAAGGTTAATTAATAATTGTTAGGAACTCATAAAGCTGGCTTATGCTTGAGTAAGGTTAGTTGGGACCTAAAAAAGGGTAACGGGCCTTCAGGTTTCCTAAAATGTGCACGCCTGAGAGATTAAATCCCGAGGGACGCCACACCATATACTATGTATAAGGGGGAGAAAGTAAAAAAGAAGGAAACATTTAAAAGATAACTGATTAAACCTGAATAGTTTGTAACAATATAATATCTGACGTAGGCATGGTTGTTCAGAAGTAAAGAAAGGGAATTCACAATGGAAAATTAAAAACATTACCAGCCAAGTTAAGCCACTTTTGATTAAAGCTACCTGATGCAAAACTTGGACTTTAAAACCAAATGGGTGGCAATTTAGATAGGATACTGAAATTTAGTAGGTATAATTTTTTGTTAAAAATTATTTCAAGCTCAGCACCCTTCAAACTTTCGATTGGGATTAGATGCATGGATTCAGTTGCTGTTATATTTGGGGATCTCATAAAAATTTTGGCCAATCAAAAAAACTTGCAAGGCGTTTGATCGTTGACCAACTTCTTTGGGAAAATGTTTATACCGCAGTTGGTAAATCACGTTGTTGGTGTCTGGAGTTGATATACTAACTTTTGACTAAACTTTATAACAGTGCTTTTGAATCCAGGATCTAATGTAATGTTTCAAATGATAAATCAAGGTAAGTTCATACCTATCTATGCATGTTGACATTTTCATTGCAGAAAACTAAATTCATGATTTACAATTTACCATCGTCGTCTTCAGCCGCAGTCCTCAGAGACTGGGGAATCGTCAGTCTGCCTTTTCTTCATCCATGCTTCCTTTTTGTGTTGTTGGGTATGATGTGGTAGTGTTGGAGCATTGTTTTATTTTTGACTAAATTTATGTTCATCGATAAATTAAGACAATTTATAGTAAGGTCGGTTTATGAGATATTGTTTTAGCTGTTTTTCAAATGATGATAATTTATTAATTACTTTAATATTACTGGGTAATATATTAAACATTTTGATTCCCATGTAATTTGGGGTTTTGCTAGTTTTAGTTAGTTTATGCTGATTTAAATAAAAATTTACTTTTGTTCTCAGATTGTAGCTGTGACAGTCAGTTCTAAGTTTAGGGGGATTTGTTTTAATTAAAGTTATGATTTCATAAAAGGTATAATAAGGAGATGACAGTAAGGATGTTGTTTTCAATAAAAAAGTCTTGCAGTGTTCTTGTGGTCCAATTCGTTCCAAAATTCTGATGGCTTTTTTCTGTAAGATGACTATTTTTGGATGTTATTTTCACTTGCAGCGCCCCATGCAATTATTCCGTATCTTAAATGGGAGGAAAAGAGAGCATGGTATGCCATTTTGGTTATTTCCTTATTTGTTATGCTTCTAATTCTTTTTAAGGTGTAGAGTACTTGCGATAGCTTTTTATGGAGTTCTTCTATATGCGTTTGTCATGATAATCTATCATCTAATGTTATTCCAAAAAATGTTGTGGTTGTTCATTATTTGGTTCTATTTGTTGGTTTCTGTTTTGAGAGCTTTTGAAATTGATTACTACGGTTTTTTGTTTATTTATTTCCAAATTCATTTCAACACATGTAGATGTGGCTTTTTGCAGAATGTCCACTATTATAGTTTTTGGAAGTTCTGGTTTTCTATTATCTGTTGGTGTAATTATCGTGGTGTCGTCTACGAACATTATACATGAGCTTTCATCAGCTAGGCTATTAGGGAATGATTTAATTTAAGTTAAAATAATGGGCCTGAAAATTGAGCCCTGCAGGATCCCTTGGTAGGTGTCTTGAATTGAAGATATATATTTGATCTATAATTACATCCAGTATTTAATTTCGTAGTTATTTTTGGTATATTATATTTCAACATGAAAAACTATTAAAAATGAAATAGGGCCAACTTGCAATCCTAGATCTTTAACATAATGTATATAACATGAAGTCCAGTGTAAACTTCTAATCTGCCCCCTCACCCAATCAAGTGTGTTACAAAATATGAGTATGACATGTGATGTGTGTGTGTGTGTGTGTGTGTTTTTGTGATTTACGTATATGGTATTGACAGATTCTTACTACAACAAACCTATTTTCAACTCAGAAATGTAAGTGAGTTAGTACACTACTAAACTTGCTCTCAAGTGACATACTGAGGAGATAAACTGACAGTTTAATATTGTTGCCATCATTATTTCATTTAACAGCCTGAAATGGATCATTTTAGTTTTATTTATTGACTGGTTTCGGGAAAATAAAATGTTGTAGGCGTGAAATTTCAGTCTTTATTAAAGAAAATAATGACATACACATGTAATGAGAAGCATTTCTACAAAAACCAAACTTCCTCACAATTTTTAAGTGTCCATTGGTAGTAAATTACTTATTAAATAAGTTATGCTTGACTAAGTAATGAAGAAACAAACTTTTGTTTCTTTGACATTCATACATTAACCTGGGTATCCTTTCAAAAATGCAACATCATTACTGAGAGTGTAGATTTTAAAATTTAGTTAGTTACTTTTATATTACTTATGAAACATAGTGGTATTAACTTATTTATCACATCAAACCACCTGAACTGCTGAAACCACTGGGAATCTGTAATCAACTCTTCTTAGGCACATTATCATTCAAAAACTTCAAGTATAGATCATGTCCATTTTCAATCTGGAACAGAACATTTTATTTATTCAAATGAAGCCATCACCAACAATTAGAGCCTAAAATATCTTTCATGGCACATTATTTTGCAAATAAAAAAATTGTGGAGTAGATTTGTAGCTAATCCAATAAAATTGCCTTTATTCATCAAACACTTTTCAGAACAAAAGCTATTTTTCAGAGCAACTATCGGAAAAAATCTAATAAAGGGAATGTTATGATACAACTCAGGGCCAAGATAGGATCCCAATTTCTGTTTTACTCTGTGAAAGTGAAGAAATTTCCCCTGGTGGGAACTGCGCTGTGAGACCTCTCACAAAGGTGATGTGGCTCATGCTGAGGAAGAGCCTTGTGCCTTATACCATGGTCCACTTCACCACCACTGTCATACTGGCTGCGTCCTCATAAGGAGAGACATGATAAAATCTTTGGAGACCGAACACAACAAATAACAGTTTTCTAAAAATTTTTGATTTGGTTCATGTCTTCTCTAGAAATACTATATTTTTTTTTTTTTTTTTTAAGCAGGGAGACAGTAGGTGAAAACTGGCAGGTTTGGTGACTGCAACAGCTCTTAGCTTCACAGACTGACAGCAAACTTCTGAACCTGTACAACCCCCTCAACCTTTCCTATTGCCATCTGAGAAGCATGTGTGAAATATTCAGTGAAGTTGAAGCTACCATCAAGCCCAAGCCGAGTCCTTGCCTTGTCACGCACAGCAAAACTCTGGCGATCGAGCGCAACATTCATTACACTCTCTTTGAGGAACTGTATCAAGTTATGTGGCAACGCGTGCATCATAGTACACACACTTATATTGAGTGCCTATATCTATATGACCAACCAACGAATTTGGTTAAGTCAGAATTCATTAAATCATAAGCTGATCTCACCAGGGATGGTTTCTGGTCAGTCAAGTGCAACTGTGAGTCATACAAATAAACCGTGCAATGTTGCACACAACTCAGAAGGTGTGCTGTTTACAAACTGACCAAAATAGGCTCGACGTGGATATCTTGATGAGCGGGGGTTGATGTTTCACTCTCTAACTTGGTCCCTGCTGCCTGGCGTTCAAATATGATCTTGTCCATTTATTAAATGGTAATAGTTGTTCTCATACAAGCCACAGTAGTATAATAGTACATCTTAGCTAGAAGAATTTCATGGTTCAACGTACCAAAGGCTTATTGCCAAGGCGCTTGCTATTGCCTTACTGTCCTATATTTGCATCAATAAAAGGTCCATTTAGTAATATTCTTCGAAACACTGGCCATCACTTAATAAGAAAAACCATTGCAGACCAATTCAGAATTAAAGGCAGTTATGAGGTTTTCGAGGAAGTTACTCAGACAGAGGTTAACAGCTCCGTAAGAAGAAGTGGCATTAGTGTCACTGACAGGAAGAACAGCCGAGGATACATCATAGATCCCACTGTGAGATTTGAAACTCATCAATATCAACCAGAAGAAGTGAATTTGAAAAAATCAAGATCTATGAAAACACAATCCCTTATTATAAAGAAAAGTAAAACGTACAATAATTTGAAGTAGGTATCAAGAATTTTAATTGGAGCAAGATGGACTATACCTATGTTTGTCCAGGAATTTTGGAGAAAATCCTAACTAGTATAGCATTAGCAGCTAACAAACACCCCGTTCAGATAAAAAAAACATTTAACAACAAACATTAAGTCAAAATTTGTGTAATTAGAATTCTTTGTCAATTAGGCAAATTAACATCTTTTTAAACAATGTAAAGCGCCTAATTGACAAAGAATACTAATTACAACAATTTTGATTTAATTTTTGTTGTTATGTAAATGGTTTTATATCAATCTAATTTTAATATGTATCTTAACATACTTTTTAGGGCTTATACGTGTTGTGATTCTTCCTTAAGGGGCCATACACATATTACATAACACATTATTCTGTCACTTCAGCTCCCCCCCTCCTGTATGTAACGCACCATAACGCTTGACCATACCCCCCCACCCCCTAATGTGTCATGTAACTCAATCGTAGTGGGCTTTAAAACAGCTTAAACCTTTTAAACATCGTTTTATTAGCAAATTGGAAAATGGATTACAATGAATCAATAAACTTTAAATGACTTTCTTTTATCAACATTTTGTAATACTTATTTCAAAGCAAAATGTATACAAACAAACGAGACTGTTACTGATAATATAAACAAACAAATAAACCATCTCAGCTAAAACGTAACAAATTTAATTTATAACTAATACAAATAAAAAAACAACTTAAAAAACTAAAGATGTGGGTGGAATTGCACGGTACTGTATCAAGTTGTGATTTATCACTTTAAAACAACACAAAACATAGGTGTAAAGAAATACTGAACTTACCTAAAACACGATATGTCTTTATTGTTTAGTTTATTGTTTATTTGTTTATTGTTTAGTTTAGTTATTAAATAGTATGACAGAAGTATTTTTTATATAACTAACTGTAACCTTGATTTAGATATAAATTTGATTATTTTTTAATTTTGAAAGATTTATAACAGTACGGTACTAGCTGGCCAGACAGACGTCCTGTCCTAATGTCATTGAATTTGTTTTATGTCAAATACTCGTTCATTTTCAAGATGAGCTCGTTCGCTTTGCTCACTCGCCTCCCGGATTAGCTCGTTCGTTACGCTCACTCGCCTATCGAAAAAAAGGGTTTGAGTTGCCATTCAAGTAGTTTTTTATTTCCATAATGTGTTTATGCCTATAAAGTATGTTTAGATATAATTCTTTTGTTAACAGCTGTTAGGTGTAACTAACTGACTTTGATAAAATCAATGGGAACTTTGAAGGCCAGTAGGGCAGAGCCCTTAGGTCGGATTAAAAATTTTCTTTTATAAGAACCTTGTCTTGACATTAACGTACACAGCAAAAAAATAATTATTCAATGTGGTGCACTCATTCTCAAGTTATGGCGTGACCAAGGGAAATAGGGATTCATTTTTATATATTAAGATCAATAGATACGGGAGTGTGCCAGGTCTTAGGGTTAATATGTGTGAGTTACGTAACGTTGATCCAACCCCCCTCCCCCACATAACGCAGCATCACGCTACGCCATACCCTACGTTAAACTGGGAAATTGGCTCCCTCCAGAATTAAAAGTGTGTTACATAATATGTGTATGGCCCCTAACATGTTAACTGAAGGTTATCGGACAAACAGAGCTCGGTCTGAGGTTGTTTGTGCCCAAATTTCATTAAGAACGAATGTTGTGGAAGGGCCCCAGCTGCCCTTAAAGAAGATTAACTTTAGGACTTTTTAATATTAATCTTATGGACAAATTACAAACTTTCAGGCAGCTAGACCCTTCCTTTAAGTTCCTTCTTTATAAATTTTGGGCACAAGCAACCTCGGACCAAGCTCTATCCAATGACACTAAAAATATCAAAATTGGTTTAAAACTATAGTAGGAGATCCAGCCAAAAAAAACCTTAGTGCATTAAATAAGTATGGATTAAAGCCATAAATCAATAATATATGCATTAAACACAAAACCAAAACTGTCATTCTCAGATACAGATCCCAAATTAATTGGACCTTTTGTTGGTGAGAGTTTATCTGTGAATAGTCTTTTGTAACAAATGATTTAATCCATTTCAAAATCTCAATACACCTGGATTCCCAAAATTTGTTGCACAGCTTATTTTAATCTTTTCTCAGCATTGTTATCAACTCATTTTGCCATTCCTAGCGACCCAGATTCTTATAATAAAATTTCCTGATTTTTTATGTTATTGCATGTTATGAAAAGCATTTGACAGCCATGTTAATTTGATGTTAATATTCTCATTAATAAGCTTATTAATTAAAAACATTTACTGGTACATACCTTTTCCCAGGTATTAATCTAAATATAGATCTTTCTATAGTATTATAGTTGAAAATTTAAAAACTTGTATTATTAATATTTACCGTTTGCTAATATGTTAAACAATTTCAACTCAACAGGATAGTTAAAATTGTGTACCACATGGAATTGCTTTGGAACACATTGACTGCGCGTGGGATGCCGGCATCCCATCGCAGTCCCGCGGCGCATGCGCGTGGAACATCGGCTTCCCACCAAGTCCGCTTAGAAACAATGACTCAGTGTGGACTCAGGCTGGGACGGAGGAAAACGATATTTTTTGCCCGTGCCACTCAGGATGCGAGCTTTATTTTGGTGTAGGTTGGTAGTAAATTTCCCCAGTATCGCGGCCATCACGAGACTTCCCTGCATTTGTTTTCGTCCCACTTTGTCCCTCTATATGGCGACCCTGGTTGACTACTGCTATCTAGATTGTGCTGCAACCTGTTGGTGCTTTGTAGAACTACGTCCAGTTGTGTTGTAACGCAGTACGGCACCGTACAGTGATTTAGTCATTCGTTAGCCGGGAATTGAAAATGTGACCGTGCCAATCGGAACACTTGCCGCGTGGCGGGAACACGCCCCACATTCCACAGTCAAAGTGTTAAGGTAGTTACTACTTTGATCAAGAAATGTTTATACAAACAGAAGATATCCATGTTCTCTATTGCTGCTCTCCTTATTGCATCCTGTCAACATTTTTCCTTTTAACTATTTTGTTTTTACTGAAATATCACAAAGTAAAAATAATTTCCTGAAAAACATGAAACATGTTGTTACAATTAATTCGGACTGAACAACTGAACAGGACTGTTCAAAGTAAAAAATAAAAACTAAGTAGAAAAAACAATGCTACTAAAATGAGGATATTGTGAAATAAATAATTATCAGGATCCTTGTCAAATTCAGACTGTGCCAGTTTACGCAGTTTGCTGTTACTTACTGGAGTTGAGATAACTTCCGGGACAGAGTATGGATGGTTAGCTCTGAAACAAAAAATACACAATGCAAATTAAGTTCCAAATTAAGATTAAAAATCATAGAATAAAAATGGAAATTAGAAGGTGAATGCCAGCAAGCTTTGCGTAACCAATTTTCATGCGAGATCTAATAGACTTTTATCTTTGGCTGTTTAGCAAAATACAGTATACAAATCACTAACAGCTGATTGCATATTTTTGGCCAAAAGAAGTATTAATAAACAGCTAACAATGTCTTATCTTCAGCCTACCTCACTATCGGGATTAGGCTTGAATCTTATCATGCCATCTAAGGTAACAGCTATAGGAGAAATTCGCTAAACTCGCGATGTGGTTTCATGTGGTTGTGGTGTATTAATATTTGGATAAAAACTCTATTTAACCCTTTTACTGCCGACCGTTTTTTTTTTTGACGTCACCAAAAATGCCAGACCACTATTAAGATTTACTTGCCAAGACTGCCAGGTTCAATTAGACCAAATTTCACGCTCACATTAAAAAATTTGTAACTTTTTTATTTTTCATCAGAAATTTATAAGTTAGGTCTTGTTTTATTTGTATTGAGTTGTTTGTTTCTAATAAAATATATACTTTGGTGTATGTAATAGTTTTTTAGTTAAAATATATATATACATATATACAAATAACAAAAATATATAACATTTTTAGTTTGGACTATAAAAACTACCTCTAAAACTTATACCTCAACCAATTTTATTTATACATGTTGTAAAACAGGTATTAGTAAACACATACCCAAATTTTCATGCCATTACCTTGATAAATGCAGGAATTCTGTTTTTTTTTCAAAATTTATTCATATTTTCAAAATTGAACATAGTTGCATATACAATTGACAATAATTTTTTTATAAAAACATGTACATTTGGCTTCTAAATTGAAAAATGTTGTAAGGAACATAAAAATAACACTAAAAACATACTAAAATAATTAAACTAACGACAAAAATATTTAGAATATTTGAGAAAATTTCACAAAAAACCCTTCAACACCTGTGCTCACCGAAACAGGTAGGGTGAACACCTATTTACGATGGTATTTTCACTTACTGGTGATCTACTCCGCTTGCCCATTTTCGTAATGACATCAAAACTTTACTCACTAAACCACGAATAAATCCATAAACATAACCAACAAACCAACACCAGTAAACATAAACAACAATTGAAAGACGGACGGCAGACAACACTCACTACACAGAGCAACTGTCGACTAGGCACAGACGGTAGGGGGAATCAATGAGTATAACTTTATAGGTTATACATGTGATAGAGTATAAATTGTACTTTTCTATGTTCCTCATATTCTTGACATCGAGTATCTCAAGTTTCGTGGCATTTGGTAAACATTTAAGGCCAATAAGTTAGAAATATTAGACGTGCTTTATTGCGCACGTCGGCGATTCTCGCACAATTAGTGACGTGCGCATGTCGGCGTTTTTCGCACGATTCTCGACGTGCGCAAATGCGCACGTCGGCAGTAAAAGGGTTAATTGGTCTCCAATGCAAGAAACCTGTGTGCGTAATCTGTCCAATGTGTTTCTTACGGAGTACAAATACAGTAGGTAAAATGTTATATCACATTTACGAATATACTTTGATGAAACTTGGCAAGATGCTTTATTTGGTATTGAGGTACTTGCATTATAAACTCACCAAGTACGATATGCAGGTTTGCAGCGACGATAGTATTAATAATTTCACTCTTATTGCTACCGAATGTAGAGTGATGTAAATTTTTACCCTTATCTATGGAGTCATAGTTTCCACCAATTATATATAGTAGGTATCCATTTTAGCAAATTTTCCCTATAGGAAAGAAACTATTTCCGTAGTCGGCATGGTAAGACCTAAGCCCGGGACCATGATAACTTTTTGTTTTGAGGACTCCAGATTCCAAAAACACCATTCGCTCAAAACTGTATATACATGTGTCTTTGATAATTCTTGTAAAAACGGACCAATTTTGATGAAATTTGGTATAAACGTGTAAAACAACATTTAAGTTTGAAAACTAGTCAGATCACTCTACTCCAAGGGGTTTTTGGGATAGTTTTGTATCCAAAAAATGTTTTTTTTTATTGTTTACATAACATTTTTTAAATAGTCAAATTTTAGTTTTCCCCATTGGATTTAGCATTAAAAAACACAAAATTTGATATTTTGATCATTGCTCTATGTCAATTGGTTACCGAGGTATTGAAAGTGAAAGTGCTTAACACAGTACGTTGTCTAATGCTATTCTTATGGAGCATAAGGAAAATTGTATATCTCACTCAATTATGAACGTATACTGACAAAACTTGATATTCGGCTTCAACTCGTTGTAGTCTATTGATATTTACTCAAAAAAACTATTTTTTGCCAAAGGTTCCCAAAACCTGCGTACTCAGCCCCCATTTATTCTTATGGAGAGTAACTAAAATGCTATGTCTCCCTTAATTATGAACATAAATGAATAAAACTTGGTATATGACTTCACCTAGTTGAGTTTTATTGATATTAGCATAAAAACCCATTTTTTATGTACCTTGTTGCAGCAATCCTGCGTACTTAGCCCCAATGTAACGGAGAGTAATTAAAACTGTATGTATCGCTTATTTCTGAATATATTTCTATGAAACTTGGTACAGTAGACGCTCTTTTATCCGGCATGTTCGGGACCACGCCCATGCCGGTAAATCGATTTTTCCAGATAATAGAACTTTTTAGTTATCAATGGGAATACAGTAATCTGAGAGTCTGTCAGTAATGAGCTGTGGTCGCGTGCGTTGGTTGACCTTGGCACTGCTCCGGAACACCTGCATTTGTGGATGGACAGACAGACAAACAGATAGACAGACGGGCGGACAGACAGCCGGGCGGAAGTTGGCGTCTAAAAATAGAAACCAAACTGCTTGAGACGTAAACAAACAACAGGTGACTAAGAAAAAGGCGGGAACAGTCCAGCGCAGTCGCAGTACGAAACGGAAACGACCGAAAATACCTGGAAAAACCCGGGTCGCCTGGTGCCGGTTAATAGAATGTGCCGGTTCATATAATGCCGGATAAAAGAGCGTCTACTGTAAGTGGCTTTATGTAGTATTAAGACATTTATATATGCATTGGAAATTTTCTGAGTACGCAGGTTTGCTGCGACGGGGGTATTTATTTTTAGGGATGTTTTTCCTTTACCAAGGTCATTAACCCCAGAACAATAGAGCAAAGTATTTTTTCAATGCCCATTGATTTATGCCATGCGTGCCTGTTAGAAAACAGTGTCCAAATTTATCATAGTATGACTTTAGTTGTTCTAATACACCAGTCTCTGGAGTAAACAATATTTGTCTACAATAGTTAGGTGACACAGACCAGTGGCACGGTCGGCTTGCAGGGTTTAAGGAGAATAAGAACTTAAATAATTTAATACACACTTGACAAATGTTGTGAGCTCTTCAATCCTCTGAGTTCTCGTTTTAACCATCTGTAACAAAATAGAATTACAGTAACTCTTAACGACTGTTTAAATAAAATTCTAAATTGTTTACACTTTCATGGTTTTTAGACTCACTAAATATCACTAGGAACTTGAAACTGAGCAAAGTTGAATAAAACATTAATAACTATGTGGATATTTGCTCTCTGCATATTACACATGTCTATCTAGCTGTATTTGTGTTACCTTAGCTATTATATAGCTTTAATCCATGGCCATCTAGAGAATCAACCTATGGTCTTATAACTTTAATTTTTTTGTTTGTTAAAACAGACAAATAACCTTTGGGGAACGATACTAACTTAACCCAAAGTATCTTTTGACGTTATCGGAAATTTTGAGTGTCCCCCAAAAATGGGGGATTTTGGGGGCAACTCAAAATTTTCAAATATAAACCCCTTTTGAGTGACCCCTCATTTTAAAGAGCTTTTAAAAAATAGGCGAATGGTAGAGATTGGAGGTCTGTAACGTGTTACTATCCAAAATGGCAGCTTGTCAAAGTTTTGAATACAACTCATTCTTGAAACCTGGTATCTAAGAATTGTGGAGTTTTAATTTCACCTTTGGTGACTTAAAACTGAAACGACTCTTGAAGAAATGCTATTAAATGAAGAACTGGTATCTTTTGATAATATTTAAAATTTTGAGAACCCGCAAAAATGGGGGATTTTGGGGGCAACTCAAAATTTCCTAATGTAAACCCCTTTTGAAAGGGTTAAATTTACTTTTAACTGTCGCCTAGGTTTAAAAATCTCTTTCAAATGAGGGGTTAAAACTATGAACTTCAAAAGTCTTGACCAAGAAAGACTTCTTGAACAAAAAAGTCTCAGTTAAAAGGGGTTTACATTAGAAAATTTTGATTTGCCCCCAAAATCCCCCATTTTTGCGGGACACTCAAAATTTTAAATATTGCCAAAAGAGACCACTTCTTCATTTAAAAGCATTTCTTCAAGATTCGTTCCAGTTTTAAGTCACCAAAGGTGAAATTAAAACTCCAAAAGTCTTAGACACCCGGTTTCAAGAATGAGTTGTATTCAAAACTTTGACAAGCTGCCATTTTGGATAGAAACACGTTACAGACCTCCAACCTCCACCACTCGTCTACTTTTTTAAAGCTCTTTAAATAGAGGGGTCACTCAAAAGGGGTTTACGTTTGAAAATTTTGAGTTGCCCCCAAAATCCCCCATTTTTGTGGGACACACAAAATTTTAGATATCACCAAAAGAGACCACTTCTTCATTTATTAGAATTTATTCAAGAGTTGTATACTATTCGTTCTATATATATATATTCGTTACTATATATATATATATATAGTGTTTTTGGCATCTGGGGACCTCAAAACAAAAAGTGATTATGGTCTCAGGCTTAAGTCTTACCATGAGACCTACGGTAATAGCTTCTTCCCTATAGGGGAAATTCGCTAAAAACAGATCAGCACATCAGATTACAATCAAGAAGAATCCGAGCATCTAACACTATCATAATGCACTGGGATTATCATGTATAAAGCGAACCAATTATTCAATCTTGGGCAGGCATATCTCCCTAAGAATCTACCTATACAGCAAAAAAATTAGGATAAAATAAAAGATTTATCCTAATCCGGACACATTTTCAGTCCTGATTTGTCGCTGTCCGACTTTGGCGCATCCGTACAGAAATAAAAGTGTCCGGATTTGACGCCTTACGCACCCGACAAAACCGGACAGTTTTCCCCACCCCAAATTTTGTCACTGGCTGTACTGTCTACCATTCCGCCATGCTAGAACCTCATTAGTGTTCGTGATGCTGCCTCCCCCCTCCCCCGCCTTCTCAAGATGCTCTATAAAATCTACCATACTATTGAAGATGGCCATAGTAATATATTGAGATTGTAAACTGAGCGAGGCTACGATTATTGTATTTAAATTACCAATAGTACATTTTTCATTTAAATCCCCCACATTTGAAAAATCTGATTGTTATTCCCTTAAATCCTTTGATTCAATTTAAAAAAACATGTAAGTTCACAAAAAAGTAAATCTGATCATGTAACCCCTGATTTTTTTATTACTATAGACAACTTTAACCTAAATTTAAGTCCAAAACAACTGAGAAGACGAGACAGAAAGAAAGTAAAGAAGTTTAACAGTTTATCAGCAACTGAGTTTTAGGGTAGTTTTCAATTGGCAGGTCACGCGATCGGCCTTTTATTTTATAGTATGTGTATTAGGCCAAGTTATTAATTTTAATTTAAGGCAGCCAATGGTAATGACCACCACCCCTCCCTTTCTATGTTCGGGATTGTCTGTTTACCGGGTTATCGGAGGTGAGTAACGATGATGACTGATTTGGCAGATGGCCCAGCCAATGACAACGAACGGGAGAAGACCGAGCACTCGTTGCACATCTGATTAAAGGGCCTGTACATTCTGGTTCAAAGTGTCCGGGTTTGACGCTGTCCGACTTTGACGCATCTGTACAGAAATAAAAGCGTTCGCATTTGACGCTTTGCGCACCCGACAAACCCAGACAGTTTGTAAAGTGTTTGGGTTTATCGCTGTCCGACTTTGTCGCCGTCCGACTTTGACGGTGTCCGACTCTGACGTCGTCCCTTTTCAGCTGATTTTATTAAAAGAAGGGACACAATCCCGGGATACTAGAGTCCAGACTATGTCCATGTCCGTCGTCATACATGTGTTTAATGTTTTTGTATGTACTTTATCGTAATGATGCTGATCTAATTAAGAGATATAAGCATCCTTGGACAGCCTGAAGATGACTTCATGAGGAACTAGTTGCTGGTGCAACAGGATTGAATTATTATGGAAGCAGGGATATAAACTATAAAGATTTTGTTGAAAAATATATTTAAGAAGCCATTTCCCTAACAAATAACCAATAAGTGCTTACATTGAACAAAGACAAACTGGAATGCTATTGAAATGCAAGTAGCAGCCAGCCCTCAAATTGAAGATACACGGAGAAGGAGTATTTTTAGAACAAACCAGGACAAACAACCTATTCCCATTCTTCAAAAGTAGAATCATCAAAATTTCAAAGTAAACAAATCTGAAATTACAAATATACGATAACCATACTATTAGGCGTATAGTCCATAAAAGTGATACCAAGACCGCATAAATACCAGATTCTTCGCACTTTGCGTCTTATCTTAGATACGGCATATGGCATGGGGAACCATTTCTCCACAGAACCTGCAACGGAGCACTAGTTATCTAAACAAGGAGAGACTCTCCAAGATCAGAACACTCTCAAATCTGAAGAGGTTGGAGAGCTGCAGAGACTCTTACACAGGCCGTGGAACTTTCACAGTTGTAGTAATGACCCATTCTTCTTGTAGATAAGGACAATTTTCAAAGAGGTGCAGATGTTCACCAATACAAGACACGCCTCCTCTCAGTATAATCTACCACAACATCGTCTATCTCTATTTGCCAAAAAACAAAAAAAACACATGCAGAGAGAAACTCTACAACCGGCTGCCAGAGGAGTTAAAGCAGAAGAAGGGAGAGCATATGTTTTTTTTATAAACAATGAATACCCTTGTACATAGTTGAAGAGTACCTATAATGGGGGGGAGGTGGCTAAAACAAAGACTAACATTGAACTAAGACTAACTGTTGATATAATAACAAGTGCTAACACAACAGCAAGAACAGATGTTTCAGGCATAATGTAGATAAAAAATACTACTGACTACTGGAATGGTAACACCCTTCTTTTATCCGTTTTAACTCCATACTAAAAAATTAAACCTTTGAGTGAAGGAAGGGGAGAGAGATATAGAGAGAGCGCAACAGGACCCACAGGATACAAAACCTATTTATTTAATTATTCGTGAAATTAAGCATCATGACACTAGTTCAAATTATTTTGTTTAACTGCTTATGCAGGATAATGTGATAAAACCATCAAGCAAACAGCAATTATTTGTCAAATCATATTTGGTTGAATTTCAACCATTGGGTGGCTGCTAGTAAAACATTAAAGTAGAATTACAAAATATATACATGCACTAGACTCTATCTCAGTTGTTGTACAATTCTCGAACAAAGTACAATATCCAGGTAAAACTGTCCTTAAAACATTTAATGAAATAAAATAAGTGCTTTATTAACCCTTTGCACTTTAATGTCTGATATATCAGCTGTCGCTGTTTTAGCCAAAAACGCCGCGATATATCGGCCGTTCGCAAAATGCGCGAAAAACTCCGACTGATTTTTTGGACATCCGCGAAACCAATCTTACTGGCTTTATAAAATATCGAAATGCGCTACCTTTGCGATAAATGGAAGCCAGATAGTTGTGGAGTATCACTGTGTAGTCAGTATTGATTTACTCTATGCCATTTTTTTTTGTGTGATGAGTTGTTTTGTTGATGTTATGCCCACCATATGTTTTGGTTTCATTGAGAATCAGATGGTTGTTGTTTACACGACATAATTGTTGTTATTTTAAGTAGTAGGTTATTTTTATATGCTATATCCAGTTTATATTTAGTCTAAAATGAATTACAATATTTCTTCTGAAGTAGGACTTTAAAATCGCTGAATTGACGTTTACCTATCCTAGCTGACATAGGCCTAGACTAGACTAAGCCTAAAGCATAGTTATTTTTATATTTGTTTACTTTTGGAAGTTTTATGACATTTTATTTTATAGTTAGAGTTGTACAACAAAGTTGTAGTAGATTTTGGGCAAAAAGAATTTATATTTATTTTTTGTGTTACAAAAAAGCTAAAATTTGGAGGACCACCTGTAAATGAGCCTGATACAATTTTCATTTTTTTCCCTTTTACTTGCTTGCTTTTCGAGATAAATGCATAAAATGTTGTGTTCATGTTTATAATTAAATGGGGAATCTGAAAATATCAATATAATGTGAGGGGCCAATGGTTTATTTTTTAGCTATTACACCTCAAAGTTAACTTTTACGTAAAATATACATTTTTTTAATTAAAATTTTTTTCTTTTAGTTACAACCATTTTTATTTATTGTTCAAAAACTCAAAAGGAATAAAACAGAAAATAATTATAACTCTATCTGTTAAAATATAAAATTTACAGTTTTTTTCCTAAACCCTTGCAAAATTGATTAAAAAGGCTCGGAGTTTTTGGCAGTGACCAAAAATTTTTGTCCGGAGTGCAAAGGGTTAATACAATATTCTTAGTAGAATACCAAAAATACCAAACAAATCAAATTGTAACTTAATATCAACAATGAGTCAGTCCTTAGATAACACTTGGTAAACATGGTCCGGAGACCGCCTGTTTTGGATGGCAACACTGGAGTCAATTGCTGCGGTTCAAAATATTTAATTAATGTAGGCTACAAGTAATTTTGTAAATCAACTACCCAGTAATTCTATTTATGCATCAATGTAAATAGAAATGGCATATTTAAGTCTAAAGGTATCTAAACAAATGATTGTTTTTTTGTTTAATCATATGACGAATGGTTATCGCAATCTCATTTGTTTACATCAAGAAACGATCCTGGATCTGATCCTAGATTTGACCCTTGCTCACTACTTCTATCCCGGTTGCCACCCTAGTTCCTCGCGTCTGACTGGCTCATATAAACCGTCTTGTAAGCCTGTAAGGGAGTATGATTGTATCCCAGCTCTATTATAAAGTAAAAATATCTTTACTGAAAAAACAGGAGAAAAAAAATAACTATATCAAATTGATATGTTACAAATGGTTATAAACCATTAAAAAACTATTTTATCAAATTACTTTATGAACATTCAGCGACGTATATGAAATTCAACAATGTTACTTTTTGATACTGAAGACAGATTGCCTTTGTACTTGGTGTACCAACCAAGTACATGAAGGAATATACAATTGTTAAACAACAAAAACCACTTACCAGTAGTAATTCAGAATCCTCTTCTATTTTGCCTTCCCATTTGTATCTGTAAATACAATAATGTAATTGTTTGCTATTTTACCATTACTAAAGCTAAATGTAATAATTTTATGCCCAAAAATAACAATTACAAAATATTTTTGTAGGTTACAACGTAATGCCCTACAGCATACTAATGCTTAATTTACGTTATAGAATAATATAAACTTCTTAATTTATGAAACATAGTATATTCTGTACTACTTATTTTTGATAGAGATAGAACTTAAGTGCTGTGAGTTTTTTTTTAAGTATAAAGGATTCCAACTTTGAAGTTTTCAAACTCGCTGTGAATCTGTCAGTTTCACTTGAGCCACCCTGTAAATTTGTACAGTAGTTTTGTCTCGTTTGTGCGTTTGATTTTTTATTTGACTTTTGTATTTCTCTTAGTTTAATTTTTGTACTGCTTTTACAGTTCTCTTTTTTAGCTTTACTATGATTTTTCCAGCTTTGCCTGGATTGTACTACTAATTTTGTTATGTTTTTTTAGATACTTTTCACCTGAAGACTGGATTAGATTCAATAACCCGAAACATCTTGAAACTTTTTTACTAATCAGTGATGAAAAATGTCCAAATAATTTCTTAAATAACATATTCTGTCTGGTTGGGGCTAAACCCCCAAGCCTCTAACAGTTATTGCACAGTGCCTGGATTGTACAGTGTGACAAAGATGGTGAATACCCCCCACTACTATTCCCCTCCAACAGTTGCATACAGTCAAATCAAAACTGTGCATAGACAGTTATGTAATCTTGACTTCTGCTAAGTTTACATACTGCCTTCTAATTTACGTAATTTGCAACAACAGCACAAAAATGTAAACAATGACCAAAATCATCAAATCATATGTTTTGCCAGAAAGATGCGTATTGGGTAACTGACTGTTCAAAGACGTGTGGAGGGGGAAGGCGTTATGCCTACTGCTCTTGCGCAAACCAGGTGCCAACCACCACGAACAGGGCTGTAGTTTGAAAATGTCAAATACATATCATATTTAAATTGAAGGAAGAGGATACTTAGTTTGTGTAATAAAAAAAATTATAGCATAAGCTACTCTCCTCCTATTTCTTGTGTATTTTTCATTGTTATTCCGTAGCTTATATAGAAACCTTCAGGTCCAATACATTTTTTGAGTCCTAGGTCTCTTAAATTATTTTTATAATTTGCTTAGCTTTAAATGTTTTGATCTGCTTTAGAGCTAATACATTAAAACTGGCGATTCCCTAAGATTAGTTATTCTAGGAAATACACAACTTGAAGAGCAATGAAGTTTAAAATTTCAGTTTGACAAAGAGTTTTATAGTTGGCCTAGTCTTGATTTTACAATAAAAGAATAAGTAGAATAATGTAAATCATACTTACATTGAAGTTATACCTGGAATTATATTAACACACGCTGCTAGCTCCTTTTCCACCAAACCCCTGAAAACAAACCAGTATGCTGTAAAATTACATTCGTAAATTGAATTATAATTACATTTTTAGCAAATTTCCCCTATAGGGAAGAAGCTATTACCGTAGGTCTCATGGTACGACTTAAGCCCGAGACCATGATAACTTTTTGTTTTGAGGTCCCCAGTTGCCAAAAACACTACTCATTCAAATGTATATATATACATATCTATATACAGTAGACACTCTTTTATCCGGCATTCTATGAACCGGCACATTCTATTAACCGGCACCAGGCGACCCGGGTTTTTCCAGGTATTTTCGGTCGTTTCCGTTTCGTACTGCGACTGCGCTGGACTGTTCCCGCCTTTTTCTTAGTCACCTGTTGTTTGTTTACGTCTCAAGCAGTAACGTTCAGTGATGTTCGTAACCTTTGCTCAGTACACTACTGTATTCAATCTATTTTTAGATGCCAACTTCCGCCCGGCTGTCTGTCCGCCCGCCCGTCTGTCTGTCTGTCTGTCTATACGTCCACAAATGCAGGTGTTCCGGAGCAGTGCCAAGGTCAACCAACGCACGCGACCACAGCTCATTACTGTAGCGAGATGACAGACTCTCAGATTACTGTATTCCCATTAATAACTAAACAGTTCTATTATCCGGAAAAATCGATTTACCGGCATGGGCGTGGTCTCGAACATGCCGGATAAAAGAGCGTCTACTATATATATATATATATATATACCCCCATCACAGCAAACCTGCGTACTCAGCAAATTTCCAGTGCATTTATGTTTCTCACTCCTACATAAAGCCACTTACCAAGTTTCACAAAAAAAATTATAAATAAGTGATTTAGGCCTATAACATTTTATTTATTCTCCATAAGAATAACATTAGAACTGAATATGCAGGTTTGCTGCAACGAGGAAGATAAGAAATGAGTTTTTATACAATCATCAATATAACTGAACCAGGTGAAGCTATATTAACATGTTTTATTAATTTATGTTCATAATTAAGGGTGATTTAAAAATTTACATATTCTCCATAAGAATAACGTTAGGGCTGAGTATGCAGGTTAGCTGCTATGGGGACAATCAACAACAAATTTATTTGTTGTGCAAATATCAATATACCAGTACATTATGAAGCCACCTACCAAGTTTCATCAATATACATTCATAAATAATCGAGATATCAAATTTTATTTATCCTCCATAAGGATAACATTGGACAACGTACTGTGTTTAGCACTTTGAATATCTCTGCAACGGTTGGACGTAGAAACACAATTTAAACACCAAAATGATTGTTTTGTGGAGCTGAAGTGATTGGTAAAAGCAAATGTTAAGATTAAATTCAAATTAACTGAGGAAACGCCAAAAACCTTTCTCCCTTAAGATTAACATAGGAGATTTTATGAGCAGGTTTTTTGGATTTTTTCCGCAACCACTTAACCTAGGTTAATAATTCAAAATACTATATTATTTGTTTTTTTAAGCTCTATAAAATGGTCAAAACCAAAATTAAGTATTTTAAAAATTGTAGGGTGAAAAATGCAAAAAACAGATTTTTGGAAAATTTAAAACCCCTATAAACTCCCCTTCCCATGGTCCGATTTTTCTGGTTTTCAAACTTTAAGTCATAAATATTACTTTACACATTTGAGCCAAATTTCATTGAAATTGGACGTGTTTTACTCACGGACTCATATATATATATATATATATATATATATATATATATATATATACACATACATTTATATAAATTTGAACGAATAGTGTTTTTGGCTTCTGGGGACCTCAAAACAAAAAGTTATCATGGTCTTGGGCTAAAGTCTCACCATGAGACCTACGGTAATAGCTTCTTCCCTATAGGGGAAATTCGCTAATATGTGTCCTTGAATGCGATAACTTGAGTAAAACACGTCCGATTTTGATGAAATTTGGCTCAAATGTGTAAAGTGACATTCATGACTGGCACCCTAGGCTGCAGCCTTGTCAGCCTAATGGTTAATCAGGAATAAGGCTCTGGTTTTCACTTGTGCAACACATTGTATTTCATTGTCATTGACTTATAAGTTTGATAGTAACACCCTTTTTATAAACAACTTTTTATTACAGGTAATAATTACTATCCTCCTCCTACTGGCTAATTAAATATTTGTATAGCTATTTCATTAATAATTCCCAGTTCATGATTTCAAAAAAGTTTAAATTGTATTTTTACTTTCTCCCCCTATACATAGTATATGGAGAAAGTATTGTTTTCGTAAAAATTTTCGAATTTGAGTTGTTAGTGGAAATATTCGTTTTGGTGCTCCCTGAACCCAAAAAAGTGGTTTTTACGTGATGTCTGTCTGTGTGTGTGTGTGTGTGTGTGTGTCCGTGTGTGTGTGTGTGTGTCTGTGTGGATGTGTACAGAGCTAGAGCCCTAACCTATGGGCCGAATTTTATGAAATTTGGTATGTAGGTACTAATCCACGATATCTCCAGGCGTTTTTTTCATTTTTTTGGATTTTTGATTTTTAAGGGTAATTATCCCCCAAAAACCGCCAAAAAACATGAAAAATCAAAATTTCTCAAAAACGGCTCTAACGATTTTGATTAAACTTTCGTGGTTTGTAGAACTTTAGGTTTGCAACAAAATGACACCACCCGCATTTCTGGAAAAATTCGGGTTCAGAAATTACAGGACTTAAAACATCCAAAATTCAATTTTTTGGATTTTTCATAAAAAATTATAAATGTTAAAAAAGATTACTATTCACCATTAAAAGGAGCTCAAAAAACTAAATAAATTAGTATTTTAAATTACTATTCTACGATTGCTAGTTACGGAGAAAATTGAAATTTTCATTTAGCGGTAAACGCAGTACGTTGTCCAATGTTATTCTTATGGGGAATACAAATATAACAATTTCTCTCTTATTTACTGATCAATTTCATTAAAATTTGATATGCAGGTCAAGTTAGCATTGACCAACAGATGATGTTCGAAATGTGTTGCTATTTAACCCTGGGGGGGGCAAGGGGGCATTTCCCCTCTCAAAACCACTGTGTGTGGCAACGGACTCTATAGTGCCTCCCAAAAAGGGATTTGGGTGGATATTTCTGAAAACAACTATTTTAGACAATTTTCTGTATATTTATCTGTACTTCATATTCTATATTTAGTAAATAGAAAAATGTTCATTAAAATTTGGCTAAAAGGGAGAAAGTATGTGTCAGTTTCCTGATACCGTTTATTTGTATATTATATTTTTGTTCAACATTTCATGCAGTGTTCTCACTTCATATCTTCCTTCCTAAGACATCCCCAAATTTGGCTCAGAAATCCCCAGTTATGCCTTAGACATCCCAGGTATAGTCCAGACATCCCCAGATCTGGCCCAGACATCCCCAGATCTGGCCAAGACATTCCCAGTTCTGGCCCAGACATCTTCAGATCTGGTCCAGATCTGGCCCAGACATCCCCATATCTGGCCCAGACAGCCCCAGATCTGGCCTAGACAGCCCCAGATCTGGCCCAGACAGCCCCAGATCTGGCCAGAAAATATTTTTTCACTAGGGAGGCCCATGATAATGATTTTGTGTATAAATTTGTATAATTTGTGTATACGGTTCAAAATGGTTTTTAGAGGCTAGAAAGATCAAAACAAAAAAATTTAGCAATATTACTATACATTTTTATAAAATCATAGTGTAGGCAGCTGGTCACAACTGGTCAAAATAGAAGTAACGTTGGTGTGAATATGTACTGAAGTGGCACCCTTCATATTTGGATTCAGCTCATTTCCCCCCTTCAGAATTAGTAATAAAACCCCTTATATACCAGTACTCATTTTGCGAGGAAACTCAATTACCTTTTACGGGCACCGGACTACTATATGTTACAATTCTATGTAGGCCTATATATTTTTGGAATAAAACATATGTTCTATTATTGTTGGTGATGTTGAGTTTAAATGTTATTTAAGATATTATTGCAAACATTTTCTATCACTGATGGTTTTATTTCACATATGTTTTAGCGAATTTCCCCTATAGGGAAGAAGCTATTACCGTAGGTCTCATGGTAAGACTTAAGCCCGAGACCATGATAACTTTTCATTTTGAGGTCCCCAGATGCCAAAAACACCATTCGTTCAAATTTTTATATATGTAAATATATATATATTTATATATATATATATATATATTTATATATATATATATGTGTCCGTAAGCACGATAACTCTCGTAAAAAAGCTCCGATCTTAATGAAATTTGGTAGAAATGTGTAAAGTACCATTTATTTGAACAAGTTCGAAAACCAGACGAATCGATCATCCAAAGGGGGGTTTTTGGGGGGTTTTGTACCCCAAAAATGGGTTTTTTGGGGTTTTCACATGTAATTTTTACTTTAATCAAATTGCAATTTTTACCATTGAAATCAGCTTAAAAAAACAAACAATTTGGTATTTTGATCATTGCTCCACGTCAATTGGTTACTGAGATATTGAAAGTGCTAAACACAGTACGTTGTCTAATGTTATTCTTATGGAGAAAAAGAAAAATTGTATATCTCGCTTATTTATGAACATAAACTGACAAAATTTGGTATATGACTTCATCTGGTTGTGGTTTATTATTGTTTGCTCAAAAAAACAATTTTTTTGCCTATGGTTCCCGTTGCAGCAAACCTAGGTACTCGGTCCCCATGTTATTCTTATGGAAAATATTTAAAATGTTATGTATCACTTATTTATGAATGTATATGGATGAAACTTGGTATGTGACTTCACTTAGATGAGTTCTATTGATATTTGCATAAAAACCCATTATTTTGTATTCCTTGTTGCAGCAAACCTGCGTACTCATCCCCAATATTGTTCTTATGGAGAATAATTAATATTTTAAATATCGCTTGTTTGTGAATATATTTCTTATGAATTCTGTTAAGTGGCTTAATGTGTTATGTTATATACTCATTGGAAATTCGCTGAGTATGCAGGTTTGCTGCGACGGGGGTATTTTTTATTGGCATATGAAGGTTATTATTTGTTCTTGTTATTAATGTGATATGATCAACAAAATCAATCACTATCTTATTATTTATTTAAGTAAAAACTTGTATAGATAAAGAGGCCAACCTGGCTATTTTCTTTGCAACTTCTTGACTTGGAGCTGTAATGTAAACCACAGAAAACATCCCTGGTTTGAACACATTGGCTGCCATTGGATATATCACGATCAGCCACAAGTATGCTAAGCAAGATCCAATTATCACAATGAAGAGTGTGTACTTCTGTAACAAAATTGTTTTATTAATTTTCCAAAATGTAAAGACATAACAAAAAATATATAGAAATGAATGTTTTTTCTTTGTCCCATTTATGCATCCCAATACCATTCATTCTATTCAATGAAACATTGGTAATTCAGGTGAAACATTGCAAGGTACTTCAGGTCAACCCAGAAGAAAGAAGGTTTCAAGCTATTAATCAAATTTCAAAATACCCCCATCGCAGCAAACCTGCGTAGTCAGCGAATTTCCAATGGATTTATATATTTCTCTCTCCTACATAAAGCCACTTACCAAATTTCACAAAAATACATTCATAAATAAGTGATTTATAACAGTACATTTATCCCCCATAAGAATAACATTAGGGCTGAGTACGCAGGTTTACTGCAACGAGGAAGATAAGAAATGAGTTTTTATGCAATTATCAAAATAACTGAACCTGGTGAAGCTACATACCAAGTTTTATTGATTTATGTTCATAATTAAGGGAGATATAAAACTTTATTTATTCTCCATAAGAATATCATTAGGGCTGAGTACGCAGGTTAGCTGCTACGGGGACAATCAACAAAAAATTAATTTTTTGTGCAAATATCAACATACCAGTACAACGTGAAGCCACATACCAAGTTGAATCAATATACATTCATAAATAATCGAGATATCAAATTTTAATTATTCTCTATAAGGGTCAAATTGGACAACGTCAGTACGTTAAACCGTTAACACCCTTAAACCGTTGCAGAAATATTTGAAGTGCTAAACCCAGTTTTTAGCACTTCAAATATCTCTGCAACGGTTTGACATAGAATCACGATATAAACACCAAAATTATTGTTTTGTGGGGCTGAAGTGATTGGTAAAAGCAAATGTGAAGTTTAACCCATTAGCGTAGACATACGAGCTGGTCTCGTTCCTTACTTATAATTTTATCAACCTGTGAATTGGAGTATAAAATTGGTGTTTTTAAATGGATTAATGGCATATTTTAATTAAAATATTGTTTTCTTTCAGTTTAGAGAGTCGCATTGGCACACACACACAGAAGACATAAGTAAAAATTAGCAAAATCAGTGTTGACCATGTGCAAGTTTCAAATAATTAACCGATCCTGTCAAATTCCAAGCAAGCCTGCCACCGTTTGTTTTACTTGGGCCCTCCCATCAACGTTGCCACAGACCGTTTAACTCATTGAGATCTAAACAACTGGTCAGTTTTGGTTGTGTGCGGGAATCGAACCCACGAACATCGTATCACCACTTGGCCAAGGTGTTTCCACGACGTAGCCAACTCAGCTAACACGACCAAAGGCCTGGCGGCGATATTAAGGTTTTCCAGTCAGTCCGCGCCCCTAGCGGATAGAACCGTAGACGCCCGCGGTCATTAGTTACATATTTTGCTACTAGAGTGCAGCACCAATCAATTCCCATTATAGGCTACTGCAAATAGAATACAATTACTACCTCAATGGGTTAAAGTAAAATTAACCGAGGAAAATCAAAAAACCTTTTTCCCATAAGATTAACGTGGGAGATTTTATGAGCAGGTTTTTTGGATTTTCTCCACAACCACTTAACCTAGGTTAATAATTCAAGATACTACATCATTTTTTGTAGTTAAGCTCTATAACATGGTCAAAACAAAAATTAAGTGTTTAAAATATTTTAGGGTAAAAATGCAAAAATCTGATTTTTGGAAAATTTAAAACCATTATAAACCCCCCTCTCCCATGGTCCGATTTTTCTGATTATTGAACTTAAGTCATCAATGTCACTTTACACATTTGAACCAAAATTAATCGAAACTTTTTTTACTCAAGTTATCGCAATCACGGACACACATATATATATATATATACACACACACAAACATATATACACACACACACACACACACACACACATATATATATATTACATATATTTAAATTTGAACGAATAGTGTTTTTGGCATCTGGGGACCTCAAAACAAAAGTTATCATGGTCTCGGGCTTAAGTCTTACCATGAAACCTACGGTAATAGCTTCTTCCCTATAGGGGAAATTCGCTAAAAAATTTTTTTCATGTCAACAGAATGATAGTTGTCTCATTATTTATTCTGTCACTTGACTTCTCTTTATGTTTTTAATTAATGTAATTGACTATACACCTGTACTAGACAGCAGTCTTAATAGGTGGTTCTGTTGAACAAAAAGAAGAGGAACTCTCCACATAGTTCCAACAGCACTGGATAGAAATCGCCACCATCGCATACACAGCGGACGTTTCTCTGGCTCATGCCGCTTGGCGTGCTCAGCTCGGCCATAGCGGGTTTTTAAAATCTCATTTTGCTAATAAAACAACTGTCTTACTTTCCTCGCAACTTGGGAGTTTTAATATAAGTTTTATCAAAGGCAGTAAGGCTGCTCTGGGGCGCGGGCCGGGGTCTTATTTAAAAAAAATTCAGGTCAAAACACCAAACTTTAAAAATAATTCCATACATTCATCTTTTTACTAAAATAATTTCTGCATTATCCAACTGGTCATAAAATGGCGGAAACAAAATTTTCATTTTGCATTTTTCGTCCATTACAAATTAAAGGAATAGTTAACAGTTTCCAAAAATTCCCAAACTATTCGGCACAGGTGCACGCCCATTAGCTATGGTTTGTTCGCGCAGTGAGATTTGCCTGAGCAGTTTTCTCTTCCTTTTCAGCGAATAATGGGAATTATGTGCATTATGAAGATTTTACTGTTTGTAAACTTGTATTTAATATGGTTTTTAGCGAATTTCCCCTATATGGAAGAAGCTATTACCGTAGTCGGCATGGTAAGACCTAGGACCCCAAAAACACCATCGTTTGAAACTGTATATTTATATATATGTACATATATATATATAAATATGTGTCCGTGGGTGCGATAACTCTCGTAAAAAAAGTCCGATTTTGATTAAATTCAGTATAAACGTGTAAAGCAACATTTATGACTCTAAGTTCGAAAACCAGCCATATCGCTCTACCGTAAGGGGTATTTTGGGGGGGTTTTGTACCCCAAAAATGGGTTTTTTGAACTTTTTACATATAATTTTTGAAATAGTCAAATTTTAGTTTTTACCATTGGATTCAGCTATAAAAAACACACATTTTGGTATTTTGATCATTCCTCTACGTCAATCGGTTACCGAGATATTGAAAGTGCTAAACACACTACGTTGTCAATGTTATTCTTATGGAGAATAAGAAAAAAATTATATCTCGCTTCTTTATGAACGTAACCTAACGAAACTAGGTATACGGCTTTATCTGGTTGTGGTCTATTAATATTTGTTCAAAAAAAATTGTTTGCTAAAGGTTCCCGTAGCAGCAAACCTGCGTACTCAGCCCCCATGTTATTATTATGGAGAAAAATTAAAATGCTATGACTCACTTAATTATGAACATAAATTAATAAAACCTCTTATATGACTTCACCTAGTTGAGTTATATTTACATTTTCCTAAATACCCATTTTTTTTTTTCCTTGTAGTAGCAAACCTGCGTGCGTACTCATCCCCCATTTTATTCTTATGGAGATTAATCTAAATGGAATATATCGCTTATTTATAAATGTCTATTGATGAAACTAGGTATGTGGCTTCACCTAGTTGAGTTATATTGATATTTGCATAGAAACCAATTGTTTATGTTCCTCGTTTCAGCAAACCTATGTACTCATCCCCCATATTATTCTTATAGAGAATAATTAAAATTGTATATTTCGCTTATTTGTGAATATACTTTTATGAAACTTGGCTTTATGTGATTAAGTTATATATTATGCACTGGAAATTCGCTGAGTATGCAGGTTTGCTGCGACGGGGGTATTTATATAATTACTAACGTATTGGTCTACTTTTTTTACTAAATGCAAAGGAGGGGCCTTCTAAATCTTAATAAAATAATTGAAGGATGAGATTTTAGCCTAAAATAGCCTATTCTCTTAACGTTTTGTATCATTGTACGAGTAGGTAGTTCTAATTAATATTCAACTCATTAGTGTAAAAACGTAATCATTTAAAAAAAACTCAAGCAATTCAAATAAAATTTGCCTTAGATTGTGATTGTGGGGGTATTTTAATTTGTGTATAATAATTTGATGTATAATTTTAAAGGAAGAGTAATGATTAATTGATAAAGAGGACTTTTTATTTTTTTTAAAAAAAAGGTGGGAATCCATATACGGACGAAACCCATTGGTGTGAGACTGGCCAAAGCCCTACCCACTAAACCCACCCGCATGCCAGGTTTTTCTCCCCCGGAATTGTTTATCACATTATCACATTACTTCGGGAAGAGAGCCTCGTGCTGCTGATTCGGTGTGCTGAGGTCTGCAGTGCTCAGAGAACGAAGAAACTACTTCCTTTTCTTAGATGGTGCTGATTTTGGCAGTCGCCTTTCTTCATTTTTAGCCTTTTCCAGGGCAAGCCTAAAACCGCGGCATGAACCGGACCCAGCTGTGAGGTCGGCCTTTACCTCTGGCTTGAGCTCACTGCAGAGGAAGCAATGAAGCCCTTTGCTGCAGGACTTGAGCTGATGGTCCAGTTCTCCGCATTTGTAGCAGAGAGTGGACCAACCCGCCCCAGTGCATTCGCTGCGTCAGTGCCCAGGCATTTGAAGCGCTGTAGAACTACGGTCCTCAATCTCATAGCGCAGCTGACAAAACCCACCCAAAGATGGCCGAGCTTGAGAAGCTTGGTGGCCTCTCCCTCAGAAAGGTACTTCAACTTCTACTTGTTTGGTAGGCTTACAGTGACCTTTCGTATGTCAATGGATCCACCGAAAACCTTATCCAAATCCTCCGCGACTCCGGAAGTCTCAGTGAGGGAGTCTAATTCCCTCACCTAGACAGAAACCCGTTTGTCAGGGGCGACGACGCTTCCCGTCGGTCCAACAGCGGCTTCAAGAACCGCAGAGAAGGCATTTCTATCCAAGCTCTTCCTCAGCCGGAGGAGAACATCCCCTTTCGGAGTCGGTTTCGCACAGACTACCTTTGCAGCGCATATGCCCAGTTCAATATACTTACGGATCTTCCCCAGAACACCTGCGATAAAGATGAGTAGTACAGTAAAAAATACCATTGTTAAAATACAACAAATTATGATTATAGTCAATATGATAGCATAATCAAATGATTTGTAAAACTTTACTTTTTTATTTTAACAAAAAAACCTAAACATATTTGTATCTCCCCAAGGCAGAGAAAATTTGCAGACGCAGACTGGCAGATTCCCCGACCTGCCTTGTATTATGTTATACAGTCTAAATAGCCTATAGACTATAAATATCTCCTGCATTCAACTCACGTTTCTTATCAGTTTTTGCGTCGCCCTTCCCTTGCATTTACAATTTCGTTGTTACGAGGCATGTTTTTTAAGTAAGTACCGTTTTTAAATTTCTTCGCTCCAGCGCTGCGATTGGCATTTTGGACATTTGCGCTGTGTATGTGCATCTATTGGCAAGCCTGCGCCGAAAATTCGACAACAATCGGCCGTGTTTACATCCGGTATCAAGCATTCAAAATGGCGCCGCTGATTGAGACTGCCGCCGACTGTGAATTGCGCGCTATAATTAGATTTTTAAGTGCTAAAGGTGTGAAAGCCGTTGAAATTCATCGGCAGATTAGTGAAGTGTATGGCGAGAACATTATGAGTGACGGAATGGTACGCAAGTGGGTAAGGGCATTTAAAGACGGCCGCATCAACGTTCATGATGAGCAACGCACTGGGTGGCCATCTGTCATTACTGATGAATTGGTGCGTAAAGTCGATGACAAAGTGAGAGAGAACAGACAGTTTGACGATCGCATCATTATCTGATGAGTTTCCTTTGGTTTGCAGAAGTGTCCTTTATGATATTGTGACTGAAAAATTAAAGTACTGAAAATTGTGCTCACGCTGGGTGCCGAAAATGTTGACAGAGGTGCACAAAACCAAGCGTCTAGGCAGTGCATTGACTTTTCTTGAGCCCTACGATGAGAAAGGAGATGATTTGTTAAGTCAAATTGTTACAGGCGATGAAACATGGGTGTCTTATGTTACGCCAGAGTCAAAAAAACAATCAATGGAATGGCGGCATTCACATTCGCCAAAGAAACTGAAGTTTAAGCAAACGATTTCAGCCCGAAAATTGATGTGTACTGTCTTTTGGGACAGAAAGGGGGTGTTACTGGTGGATTTTTTGCCTCGTGGTGACACAATTAACTCAATATCGTACTGTGAGACCTTGAAAAAATTGCGCCGGGCAATCCAAAACAAGCGGCATGGAATGTTGTCCAATGGGGTCATTTTGCTGCACGACAATACCCGTCCACATGTGGCTAATCTAACGCAAGAACTAATCGAATCATTTCGCTGGGAACAACTTGACCACCCTCAATATAGCCCAATCTAGCGCCCACTGACTACCACTTTTTCCTATATTTAAAGCAACATCTTGGTGGTCAGCACCTAGACAACGATGATGAGGTCAAAACAGCAGTGACGCAGTGGTTATCGAGTCAGGCGGCAGAATTCTTTGAGGAAGGAATGCAAAAGCTCGTGGAACGATATGAAAAATGCCTTAATATTGATGGAAACTATGTCGAAAAGTAGATTAAGATACTGGCATTCAAGTAAAAATATAATTATTACAATAAGTATTATTTTAAGTTTGCTTAAGTTTTTGTATTATTTTAAAACGGTACTTACTTAAAAACGTGCCTCGTATTTTAATGTTTATAATTTCACGGTACGGTCTGTGTTTTTAACAAAGCAAGAGGATATAACGAGTTAGTATTGTACAAACATTGCCCCTGAAATATACTGAAATCGTGGTGGTAGAATAGAACTGTGGCGTACACTACATACAGTAAGGTAAAACACAAAATAAATTACCTAGGTATTTATCTAATATATACAAATCAATGTTTGTACAGACGTCCGTTCGTATTTTATGCCCTGCCATACCATTCATCCGATTGCTTTGAAATTTTGCATAGAAGCACAGGTTAACCCTGCGAAGGTTATAGGCCATTAACTGAAATCTTAGGAAATTAGGGCTGTGCCCCACTGGACTTCAAAGTTTCAACGTTAATCTTATGGAAGAAAGATTTCTTTTGATTTTATCAGATGATAAGGTAAGCTGGGGTGTCTGGGCCATAGGGGTAAATGGGCCATAGGTTTTTTTAAAGAAACTTGTAAGGGTAATATCAATTTCAGCAGTTGGCCACACTGCTAGACCAAGCCTTCTTCTTCAAACAACAAGCTTAACCTGTCTGTGATTAATGGCTGCCATGTGGTATTATGTTGAATTTCATGAATCAAAATTTTGAAAACAACGTGGCGTACACACATCTTTAAAAAATTTCTACACACTCAAGGTAAGTCCAATTAATCTTAGCATTAGATTATAATACTCTTTATGGATATAACAAAGAATAAATGTCATTGCCAGCATATTTCATCATTCTGTTTTTTGTCTAGAGTGGGTGGTCCATTTACCCCCAGAAATATTTCAAAACGGGGTATTTGGGCCAGGGGGTCGGGGTAACTGGGTTCATTGCAGGCCCAGATACCCCGATATGACCCATTTACCCCAAGTAATTATTATTAGTAATTTAATTCAGAAAATGATAACTTATAGGCTATACAACAAACAGAGTATCTAGCTCAAGAGCTCAGCTTATCTACGCTTTAATAATATAAAAAATTTCAAACATAAGCTTAACATATTCTAAAACTGTGTGTTTTTTTCCAGAAAATGGTGAGGACATATGTGAGAAAAACACAGAGAGGAGCTGGCTTAACGTATACCCATGAGGACTTAGAGAAGGCAATTGAAGATGTAAGAAATGGGAATAAAACCACACGTGGAGCATCTTTACATTACAACATTCCAAGATCTACCCTAAAACACCGTATTCTTGGGACTCGGGGCAAAGGCAACATAACCGTAGATGGCAAGGGCGGTGGTGGGGTACACTCTTTCTTGTCTGCTGCGGCTGAAGAGGAGATTGCAAATTGTATCAAAGTGATGGACAGAAATGGTTTTGGTTTATCAAGAAACGAGGTCCTGGATCTGGTTCAAAGTTATATCAGACAAAACAATATTGAATGTCGGTTTAAGGACCAGCGACCAGGCGCAGACTGGTTCATAGCTTTTAAAGCTAGACATCGTTTGTCATTAAAAAAGCCCCAAAGTATAGAGCATGTAAGATGCGACCAAACTAATCCTTGGGTTATCTACAACTTCTTTGATGTTTTAGATGATGTCATAAATGATCTGAAGCTGACTGGCAAACCGAGCCAAATTTTTAACTGCGATGAGACATCATTTTGCCATGACCCATCGAAAACAAAAGTCTTAGGAATGATTGGCGAGAAAAGTAAACGTAAAACAAGTACTTCTGGTCGTGAAAACACATCCGTTCTTTTATGCTGTTCTGCTGATGGACGAATGCTGCCACCTCTTTGTGTATTCAAAGGTAAATTTGTAATGGAGAATTGGCTGGACCAAAACATCGTAACACAAACTGCAATATCAGTAACCTCTCGAGGGTGGATGGAAACAACCTTATTTTTCAACTGGTTCCGTGATGTTTTTTTGAAGAATATAGGTGAGGAGAGGCCTGTGATCCTTATCTATGATGGGCACACAACCCATATATCAACCAATTTGATAAGATTAGCCATTGAAAATCAAGTGACCATTATGAAGTTGCCCCCACACACCACACATGTCTTGCAGCCTTTGGACGTCGCTGTTTTTAAAGGCCTGAAAACAAACTGGGACAAAGAGCTATGCAAGTGGCAGAGAGCCAATCCACGTAAGAAAATACCTAAAGCTGAGTTTGTGGCTCTTATAACAAACTTAGCCAAAGATGTGCCTGCATTACACATTACGAATGGATTCAAGACCACAGGCATCTATGACGATGAGGAGAGAGGACCCAACAGAAAACGTATTTCGGAAAGCATATTCAAGAAGACCGATTTAGATAGGTATAAAAAAAATCTCCCAAATCCTAATGCAGCACCAGAAGAAGTAGGCCTGCCCACAACTTCAACAGTAGCAGCGGAAGCACCCCAAACAGTGGCAGTGGAAGTAGAGGTAACTACCCCGACTGTGGCACTAGAAGTGGAGGTAATAACTACCCCGACTGTGGCAGTAGAAGTGGAGGTACCGACTACCCCATCAGTGACAGTGGAAGTACCAAATTCCCCATCAGCTGCAGAAGACTTACCGACTACCCCATCAGTTTCAGTGCCAGCTGGTGCAGCCCAAGCCAGTGCCACAGAGCTTCCGGTGGTAAGTACATCCAGGCCTGTGGGTGATAATCCCAAAAGTTTTGAGGAACTATTGTTAGATTTATTGAAGAAAGAAAAAAAACCAGATACGTCTGAGAAAAAACGAAAAAGAATTGTAACTAACTGTGAAATCATCACCACACCGAAATATCTGGCGATGAAAGAGGAGGAAGAGAAAGAGAAAGAAGAAGTGGCAAAAAGAAAAAAAATCAAGCAAGAAGCAAAATCTATGAAGAAAGTAAATTTGAAAACTGTAAAGAAAATTGATCCTCCTACAAAGAAGACCAGAAAAAAAGGAAAAGACAATAATACCGATGTTGAGACAACTGACGAAAGTGACACGTTCTCCGTACAAGACAATGACTCTGACCAGGCATCAAGTTCCGAAGAAGAAGAAGAACTTGAATTGTGTTCAATAAAAGAAAATGATTACTGCATTGTAAAGGTTTATGGCAAATCACAAGATACATTCAGATTGTACTTAGTACAAGTCACTAAGAAAACTAAGGGTGGGTATGATGTAAGATTTTTTAAACGTCATCCACAAACAATGAAATTCATATCAACAGAAGAAGAATCCTACGTTAGACAGAAAGATGTAGTAAGGAAGTTAAGTAAGCCTTCCACAATCAAATCAACGAGATACAAAGGTATGCTAAGCTTTCCAAATGACCTCAGTGATTTGACGAACATTCAATAGCTTAACGTAAGTCAAGTTAGCTTCAGTTAAGTAACTTAATCAAAGAAAAAGACTTAAAGAAGTAAAATTTAAGTTAATATAAGTTCAAGTAAACTTACTACTTTTGAATCTTTTTCACTAAGTTAAGAAGCTTTTTCACTAGTTTTGTTCAAGCTAAGAACATTCAACAAGTTAGCTGAACGTAAGTTAACCGAAGAAAAAGACTTTAAAAAAAGTAAAATTTAAGTTAATATAACTACTTTTTGTATCCTATTCACTTATACATTATTTGGATAATAAATAGTAAACTTACACTTAACATCTGAGTTTTATTTTCCCCTGATTTGGCCCAAGTGTTTCTACGGGGTCGACTTACATCGTCAATAAAATTAATAAAATAAAATTTAATTTAATGTTTGTAATTTTTTTTATAAAGCTCTTTTGCATGTGAATAGGCCCACATGCCCCAATTACAATTGTGACATCTTAAATGGAAACTAAGGTATGGTGGTCCAGTTACCCCTTTTTCTGGGGGTAACTGGGCCCATTGGTTAATTAATTTTTAATTATTTTTTATTATTATTAAATATAATAAATTGAATGTTTGACTATCATATTTGTAAAGCCTACACCTTACATTGTATGATAAAAATTATTGCAACTTCTTACAAAACATTTGTATGGTTCTCAGAAATAGTAACGTTAAAAAAATCTGTTTTAAGGCGAAAAAAGATGGCCCAAATACCCCAATTCACCTTATCTATAACTTAAAATATTGTAAACAGCTGTTTATCATTATGGAAATAAAAAACCTACTTGAATGGCAACTCTCATAATGGAACTAAAATAAAACTACGGTACTTGAATGGCAACTCAAACTCTTTTTTCGATAGGCGAGTGAGCGAAGCGAACGAGCTCATATTGAAAATGAACAAGTATTTGACATAAAACAAATTCAATGCCTCTTCTGCGGCAGCAACGCGCCGGGTACCAGCTAGTATAAAATAAATATTACATTTTGACAGCCTATGAACCGGGGGGCCTAATGATGTAACGAAGTGAAGAAATAACTTATTTGAATCAATTCTTATATCTTCCCATGACAATAGGAAAAATACTAAAACAATTTTAGTAATGCCGTTTTCTTGTTAAAATCAGACAGATTTGAAAACAACGAGCTTTTCTTTTATTAATGTAGTGTTGTGCTTTTTATCATGAACTTGGTAGGTAGATACTGGTATACATTTTTAGCGAATTTCCCCTATAGGGAAGAATTAGCGAATTTCCCCTATAGGGAAGAAGCTATTACCGTAGGTGGCATGGTAAGACATAAGCCCGAGACCATGATAACTTTTCGTTTTGAGGTCCCCAGATGCCAAAAACACTATTCGTTCAAATTTATATATATATATATATATATATGTCCGTTACTGCGATAACTTTTGAAAGAAACACCCGATTTTGATGAAATTTGGCACAAATGTGGAGAGTAGCATTTATGACTTTAAGTTCGAAAACCAGATCGATCGCACTATGGGAAGGGGGTTTTATGGGGGTTTACAATTTTCCAAAAATCGGTTTTTTGCAAATTTGACCCCAAAATGTTAAAAACACTCAATTTTGATTATAGCCATTTTATAGAGCATAAAAAACAAATAATTTGGTATTTCAAATCATTAACCTAGGTTAAGTGGTTGGGGAGAAAAAAAAAAAACGTGTCTCATGTTAATCTTATGGGAAAAAGGTTTTTAGATTTTTCTCAGATAGTTTTACTAAAAACTTCACATTTCTGTTTATTAATGTGTTTAGCTCAACAAAACAAACATTTTGGTGTTTTAATCTTTGTTCTACGTCCAACTGTTGCAGAGATATTCTCAAAGTGCTAAAGACAGTACGTTGTCCAACGTTATCCTTATGGAGAATAAATAAAATTCTATATCTCGATTATTTATGAATGTATATTGATGAAACTTGGTATGTGGCTTCAACTAGTTGTGGAATATTGATATTAGCACAAAAAACAAGTTTTTTGTTGATAGTCCCTGTAACAGCAAACCTGCATACTCGGCCCCCATGTTATTCATATGGAGAATAAGTAAAATTGTATATCTCCCTTAATTATGAACCTACATTAAGAGAACTTGGTATGTAGCTTCACCTGGATCAGTTGTATTGATAATTGCAAAAAAACACATTACTTATCTTCCTCGTTGCAGCAAACCTGCGTCCTCAACACTAATGTTATTCTTATAGAGAATAAATAAAATGCTATATATCACTTATTTATGGATGTATTTTTGTGAAACTTGGTAAATAGCTCTATGTAGTATTGAGTCACATATATATGCATCGGAAATTCGCTGAGTACGCAGGTTTGCTGCGACGGGGGTATGTTAACCCCTTAACTGCCACGAACGTGATATGACGGGCAAACTCGCTCTGCCATATAACTGCCAAACTGCCACGCCCGTTATATCTCGTTTTGCGGCGGTCAGCTGATTTACTGTCTGCTACGCCGTCATAACGTATTGTGTTTCACTCTAGTGGTGATTTTGAAAACTACGATAGTGTAGTACTTCTTCCTGACTACTGCTGCTACCTGATGGGCGTTTTCGATAATTTATAGTGAAAACACATTCGTGTGTCAGTTGGGGTTGTGAGTCTTGGATATTGTTTGTTGTTTCTTAATAAATAACGTAACTGTATAGTGTTTGTTTTACTATATTTATAGCTTGTAAATGATACAATGGCAAGTATTAATGAAGATTAGGAAGAGCTAATAAGGTATTTAGACCTTCCCAGCTCAGAATTTGGTGTACAGAACGATTACTAAGAAGATGACGACAATTGGCAAACGGACCCAAATTATACAATGTTTATACAATAGCCTATACATAATGTTTTACACAGACTTATTATAATTTTGTAATGTTGCAATAATATATAATTAACAAAATTAAATAAATATTACAAGTTTCAAGAAGCTATTAACAATCATGTAAAATAGCAAAAAAAGTGGCAGTGGGTGTTTCAAGGAGGTAAAATAAATCAGCAGTTAAGGGGGTTGACATCGATTTTTGTCTCTCTGTTGTTAAATATGTCAAAATTACTAACTAAAACTTACTAGGCTTTATGAAGATGAACTTGTTAAGTAATTGATTTTTCATTGCACACGATATAGCCTTTACGGTACGTTTAAAATCCTCTGTCTATGCTCATATTAGCCTAATATTCTGTTTTAAATAATATTATATGCTAAAACAAATTCAAACATATCTTATAAAGACTTACAAATTCAGGTATGCCCTATTATTTATTTGCTTATCAAATTAATAATATTCAATATTGTCACCGAATATATTTTATGAAACTTTCATTTTTATATATGGCCTACCGTATGTCAAATATACATAAAGCTGAACACATTTTATTTATGATTCATCAGATGTCTTAACAATACTTCTGTGTAGGGTTATGATTGTGAATACGTAGATCTATCTTTTCAAGGGGGGGGATTTGGGTGCTGGCTGGGGGGGGTTTGCCCCAAAAATGGGTTTTTTGTACTTTTTACAAATAATTATTTCTAAATCCACCAAACTTTAGTTTACACAATTAAATTCAGCTTAAAAAAAACAAACAATTTGGTATTTTGATTATCGCTCTCTACGTCAATTGGTTACTGAGATATTGAAAGTACTAAATACAGTATGTTGTCCAATGTTAATCTTATATAGAATAGTAAAATTATATATCTCACTTATTAATGAACATATATTAATGAAACTTGGTATGTGGCTTCATATGGTTGGGGTTTACTGATATTTACATTAAAACCCCATTTTTTATGGTCCCTATGGCAGCAAACCTGAGTACTCAGCAGCTATAATGTCATCCTTCTGGAGAATAAGAAACGTGTGATACCTTGCTTGTTTATGACTGAAATTGGTAAAACTTGGTACAGAAGGCCTATGTTGCTTCATCTAGTGGTGATCCATTGATATTTGCATAAAAACCCGATTATTGTGGTCCTTGATGCAGCAAACCTGCATACTCAGTCCTAATGTTTTTCGGTACTTTGGTATTATACGGATGCCACTAGTTTTAGAGGTTAAATTTTTACCGGATACAAAGGATAACTACATAATTCGAAAAAACGTACTTTTATTGACTTACTGTACAAATTTTACATCATTCTGATGAGCGGTCTTTGTGTTGTGCCTCCCAAAAGGCAGCGATGTCCGCTAGGATCGCTACATTCGTGTTGAATGCGTCGCCGCCGCTAGCAGCCAGACCCGATCGCCACAGGTACTCCGCCAAATATACAGCGCGCTGCGGCAGTTATGTTAGGATGGGTTATCATAAAAATACGTACGGTTTCCTCTTCATTTCGAGGTTAATCCCACACCAAAAGAACGTCACTCATTATGAAAACAAATGTAACGTAGTGCACGGCAATAAATCACTCATGACCCAGATACGGTCGGTGATACTCAGGCGGTGACAGGTAATGTGCGCGCTCCGGTCAACGACCTGACCTTGGCCTATTTGGAGGGGGTTTGGCGGCCGGAAGTATGACTCATCAGGTATCATTCGATTCGTAACGAAACAAGGAAAGTCCTACAATCATTTTTATGATAACCCATCCTAACATAACTGCCGCAGCGCGCTGTATAAGGGTGGCATCCGTATAATACCAAAGTACCTGTTTTTCTTATGGAATAAATCAAATGTCATATCTCGCTTATTTATGAATACCGTATGCTTTGATGAAAGATGGTATTTGGCTTCATGACGTACCGTAGTGAAGTACCATTTGAAATTCGCTGAGTATGCAGGTTTGCTGCAATGGGTGTATTATTTAATATTTAGACCACTTTAGTTTTTTTACATTTATTTGTAGAGTAATATAACTGTATTATTTATGTGGATTGTTTTAGAAGGATTTCCTATTAAATGAAGCTTAATTGTAATGTTTTGTACTCAAATTTTTTATTTTTGTTTGTCTTTATTGCGGTTTTTATAAGGTAAGTTGTTATTTCATTTATTTTAGAAAATACTTAGTTTATTATATTTGTTATTCTTATGACGATTAAAGTTAAAAATAGTTAGAGCTGTCATCTAAATATGTAATGAATTGTCAAGTTTTAATAAAGCATCTAAACAGGCCTTGGAGGAACTTGATATTTCTCTGTTATACACAAAAAAGGTCAGCTTGGTATCTTATCGTAAAACGTGACAGTTATTGTTATATACCTTTTGTAAATTAGTGTATGTAACTTATATGATAATTTGTAATTTGTGTAATTTGAGAAATAAATTCTTTCTTCTTTCTTTCGTTATGTAGTTACCAACAAAAACAAATACGATTTTCAAAATCTAGAGACAAAATTCTTAGTTAGTTTAGAGAAATATAAAATTTAGAACCATATCGCAGTTGTACAACAGATTTTACCACATGCATGGTTCTTGGTAGGCCTGAGCCAATAATCAATATTTACATTATTTCCTATAACCTAATAGGATAACAATTAACTTGGATACAAACATTAGCTAAGGTCTAGCCTTAGTGTATAATTCTAGTAATCAAAGTATTAATAAGTAAGTTTAATAACATGTGAAGAATTAAGAGAAACTACATTTTATACTACCTATGTTATTACCATTCACCAAAGTAATCAAACTTAACGAAAATAACATTAAACACTTCAACACTTATATCTCGTCCCTGACGGGCACCGCGCTCACGAAGAGAGACGGAAATACACGAGTGCACGAGAGGCCCGAGGTTTTTGCGCCACCCGCTTAAAACCGCGGTTGTCTGCTCTGGCAATTTATTTTATCAGGATAATAATTAAACAGCCTGTGTTTGAAGTAGCGAAATTATTTTGTGAGGTTAAGTGAATGAGGTTTAGAGGTCTGTAATTAGCTTTGAGTCACAACGTATTGCCTGATTTGGGGATGTCTCTTCTTATAACTTTGCTTGTAAAACAAACTAACACTAACAATTAAAACTTTAGTGTACAAATAATACTAACTAATTTCCCGATGTATAACAAACAATTTGCAGTATTGAACTGATTATTTGCGTGTTGTCCACTTATCATGAAAATAAACAAATTAATTAAATCCATTTTTCTGTGATTACCCATTAGTCCGCATTTTGTCTAATTAAGCAAATTTAGATGTAGTTAAATGCATAAAATTTGAATACCCCCGTCACAGCAAACCTACGTACTCAGCGAATTTCCAATGAATGTGTATGTTTCTCACTACCACATAAAGCCACTTACCAAGTTTCATAAAAATACATTAATAAATAAATGATCTATAGCATTTTATTTATTCTCCATAAGAATAACATAGGGCTGAGTACGCAGGTTTGCTGCAACAAGGAACAAAAAATATGTGTTTTTATGCAATTATCAATTTAACTCAACCAGGTGAAGCTACATACCACGTTTTATTACTTTACATTGATAATTAAGGGAGATATAAAACTTTACATATCCTCCATAAGAATAACATTAGGGCATTAGGGCTGAGTATGCAGGTTTGCTGCTACTGGGATAATCAACAAAAAATCAATTGTTTGTGCAAATATCAATATACCAGTACTACATGGAGCCACATACCAAGTTTGATCAATATACATTCATAAATAATCGAGATATCAAATTTTATTTATTCTCCATAAGAATGACATTGGACAACGTACTGTGTTTAGCACTTTGAATATTTCTGCAACGGTTGGACGTAGAATCAAAATTTAAACACCAAAATCATTGTTTTGTAAAGCTGAATAATTGATCGGTAAAAGCAAATGTGAAGTTTACATTAAAATGAACTGGGGAAAAGCCAAAAACCTTTTACCCATAAGATTAACATGGGAAATTTTATGAGCAGGTTTTTTGGATTTTCTCCGCAACCACTTAACCTTGGTTAATAATTTAAAATACTAAATTATTATTTTTTTTAAGCTCTATAACCATGCTCAAAACCAAAATTGAGTGTTTTAAAAATTTTAGGGTGAAAAGTGCAAAAAACTCGATTTTGGAAAATTTAAAACCCCCCGTCCCATGGTCCGATTTTTATAGTTTTTGAACTTTAAAACCAGTCATGAATGTCACTTTACACATTTGAGCCAAATTTCGAAATCGGACGTTTTTTACTCAAGTTATCGTGTTAACGGGCACACACACACACACACACACACACACACACACACACACACACACACACACACATATATAAATGTATATAAATTTGAACGAATAGTGTTTTTGGCATCTGGGGACCTCAAAACAAAAAGTTATCATGATTTCGGGCTTAAGTCTTACCATGAGACCTACGGTAATAGCTTCTTCCCTATAGGGGAAATTCGCTAAAACAAATAATTTTCACATGGTTAACTGATCAGCCTATTTAATACGGTTGCGACCTCGTTTTAAAATGTTATGATTTGTTTGATTACCAATGGTTAGATCAATGTCAATGTTAGTGTATAATGATTTAAGTAAATAATAAATATAATATAATTTCTTAATATAAATATGTTAGCACGGATTGGGAATGAGAGGCTTAATGTGGTTGAAATGTTTGTGATTTTTAGTTAAATTTAACTTCCAGTAGATACTCACTTTAATAAAATAGAAATATACAAACTAAATATATGAATATATAGTTAATTTATGAAGAATTAAATTTATGTTTTTTGCCTTCGTCAGTTGAAGGAGCCTGAAATCATTCCCACTGAGCCCTTTGTAAAATATAGTGAAAAGTAAAACAGTTTTTAAAACAAGTAAATAAATAATTGTGGAGCTAATTTCACAACTAACAGCTAGTTTATCTATTATGTTTGACTCGTTTCTCTTCGGCCATCTCCGAGAACGTTCGTTCGGAATGGTAGCGCGGCCTTCGGAATCATTCGTTTATCTCCGGCTATTCGTTAGCGCGGTGCCCGTCAGGGACGAGACATAAGTCACTTTAACCGGCATGAGGCGGGGCTCCAAGCCAGGACAAATTAAATCAAAATCAAACAAAACCCAACAGCTGATAAATGCATGGAGTAAGGATACAGACTTGCGAATTACTATACTCTTAATTAAAAAGTACCTGGGGGGCCGAGCTTTGCTCGGGGGAAGGCAATCAGTTTGTTTAAATCACTCGGAGTAATATTTCACCACTTCCCCCTACTGATAATCAGATTTGTATTATTCATTTGCCTCTTTTCTACATTTTTAAGGTCACTCCAGTTCTTATTTATAGCTCAATGTCCCTTTGATTTATTTTACTGCTCTATATATATGTAATCTTAACTCAAATATTTTAATCTCTGCTCTCAGGAAACCACATGCTAATAATCATAAACAACATGAGTATTACTTTGACAGTTCCCTGGTTACAATTCACAGCTGGCTTTGTACAGCTGGTAATGAACAGCTGTTACAATTCTTTTGTTTTGATTTGAAACTCCATAAGCCCAATGTTAATTTTTTTAACTTTTAATTTTAGTTTTTTTACATTATTTGATTTTTCCTAGGGATGAGGCCTGTCTAGAACTTATTTTTATCCCAGAAATTAGTTATTTCGAACATTTGAAGGAAATCGTTGGAGCCGTTTTTGAGATCCGTGTCGCAAGCAAGCACGCAAGCAAGCAAGCACGCAAGCAAGCAAGCAAGCAAGCAAACTTTACTCATATTAGAGTATAGGATAATTAATTGTTTAGTATTTATTTGATCTTTTCATTTTTTTAAAGAAAATTTTCCCAATAGCATAGCCGCCTTTCAAAAAGGCCCCGGCGTTCGAACTGGCAACGCCGGCCGCAATCTCACAGAGCAGAGGAGGCACTGTCGGCATAATGGCACAAAGACAAAGCCCATAGCCGCCAGTCGAATAACGCGTCCTTTTAAATAAATGATGATATATTATTTTGTTTTGTTAGATATAACAAATAGAATGGTTGTCAGGGATTGTTAATAAAGTATAAAATAACCGAAAAATAATATTAAACATAAAATTCCAATTAAACTTAAACAATAGGCCTATACATGAATCATGTACTTCTGTTAGATTCAAGAATATTGATTTGAAAAAACCTTGGTCAGAGTAACTTATCGTATTAGATGTCCCTATGAATACATTTTCAAATTAATATGTTGAATAAATACCACTAATAAACTGCTTTAAATAAAAATAAACAGTGACAATTGCAATACGAGGCACACAATCATTTCTTTGGAAGATAGAAGAGTAGAGATGTGTCGGGACTGCTGAAATCAGTATTTTGTAACAGATACTCGCCAGTCCCGTGAGTATCTGATACACAAAAGCAGAAGTATCTGTTACTAGTACTCACTGATACAGGTACTGCTGTAATAATTTCCTTTCATGAGTACTTAGTATTCTGTAGCTGTATCTTGTACAGAGATGAGTAAAAATGTATTTTTACTTATTGAATACTGGCCTAAAAGAGTACAAAGTACTCTGTAACGGTAACTGATACAAACACAAACACGGCGTTTTTAGGTTAAATTTCAGTTACATATTAAATAATTAGTAATTTAAACAGAAATATTATTTTCCTATACGTTTGTTAAGTGTTTAATTTCAGTTGAATTATTGGATAATTGAACGAAGTGAAAGTATCCTTATACACAACTTTCCTGCTTAGACTGGTAAGAGAATCAACTCAACTGGCGTGTCTGTGACCACAATAACTCGAGAATAACTCCACAGTTAAACTTAAAATTTTCCAGAAAAACACAACAGGTCAAAATCTCGGTCAAGTTCGTTATTCAGATAATTTCGTTCAGTATTAATCAAATTATCTTAAAACCAAATTTATTTTTTTCTCCATAAGAATAACATTGGAAGCCAGTGTACTTGAATCGTAAAATTTAGCCGACGTCTATGTTTTAACAACAGAGTAACAATAGTTAGTTTACTAGAGTATACATTGTTATACTGGATAACAAAAGTTTTTTTACCAACAAAAAACACACAAGAGAGATAAATCGAAGTATATTTTTAAGTTGTGAGCATATTTATTATTTTATAAATTATTAAGTGTACGTTTAAAAAAAAATGTATACAGTTAATATTCCCTTAGTACGCCTACTCTGTGTAAATATCGTAAGTCGGCCAGAGGCGACTATTGTAACATTGTAACAGTGGCAGACGACAGACGACGCGTGTGGCAGTCGAAAAACTCAAAACAACTTTTAGCGAATTTCCCCTATAGGGAAGAAGCTATTACCGTAGGTCTCATGGTAAGACTTAAGCCCGAGACCATGATAACTTTTTGTTTTGAGGTCCCCAGATGCCAAAAACACCATTCGTTCAAATTTTTATATATGTATATATATATATTTATATATATATGTATATATATATATATTTATATATATATATTTATATATATATTTATATATATATATATATATGTGTCCGTAAGCACGATAACTCTCGTAAAAAAAGTCCGATATTAATGAAATTTGGTACAAATGTTTAAAGTACCATTTATTTGAACGAGTTCGAAAACCAGATGAATCGCACCATCTGAAGGGGGGTTTTTGGGGGGTTTTGTACCCCAAAAATGTGTTTTTTGGGGTTTTCACATGTAATTTTAATTTAAATCAAATTTTATTTTATACCATTGAATTCAGCTTAAAAAAACAAACAATTTGGTATTTTGATCATTGCTCTACGTCAATTGGTTACCGAGATATTGAAAGTGCTAAACACAGTACGTTGTCTAATGTTATTCTTATGGAGAAAAAGAAAAATTGCATATCTCGTTTATTTATGAACATAAACTGCCGAAATTTGGTATATGGCTTGATCTGGTTGTGGTTTATTGTTGTTAGCACAAAAAAAATTGTTTCGCTTATGGCTCCTGTAGCAGCAAACCTAGGTACTTGGTCCCCATGTTATTCTTATGGAAAATGTTTAAAATGTTATATATCGCTTATTTATGAATGTATATGGATGAAACTTGGTATGTGACTTCACTAAGATGACTTCTATTGATATTTGCATAAAAACCCATAATTTTGTGTGCCTTGTTGCAGCAAACCTGCGTACTCATCCCCAATGTTATTCTTATGGAGAATAATTAATATTTTAAATATCGCTTGTTTGTGAATACATTTCTTATGAATCCTGTTAAGTTTTTTAATGTGTTATGTTATATATTCATTGGAAATTCGCTGAGTATGCAGGTTTGCTGCAACGGGGGTATTTAATGACTGTAGATACTAAGATATTAACTTATAAAATAGTTTGTTTTATTACATTTTCTTAGACAATTGGTAAAATTGTGATTTTCATGTGTAAAAAGTATACAAAGCCTCAATTTGTCTAGAAAGCGTTGATGAAGTTAGTCACAGTAAGCGAACAACCTTAAAATTTATTTTGTAGGACAATTATTTGCTAGGTTACATTTTCACTAAATTAATAATAAAAATTGTCTACATTACCTAACATACATTACCAGTAATGTAGTAGGTAACCACAATAAAAGCTATAGATTATTCTAACCAAACAGCCTTTTTCGCAAGGTTATCTTGACTGATTTGACATAGCCTAGGGTTGGATTACAGTAAGAGTAAGCCGACATTAAACTGGCAATAAAATGTTGTAAAATACTTTAAACACATTAACAGGAATGTTGTAGCGAACCAAAATAAAAGCTTTAAACTATTCTAACCAAACTAAGCCTTTTATACAGGTTATCTGAAATGATTTGACAAATCCTAGGTTTTGATTATACTGAGCTGTTTTCATCATAAACTTGGACCTATGGTTATAAAATGTAGGTCTATACACTTAGGCTACTTGCCATTTTAGAAGTTTCATGTACGGTCTTGGACCAACCCATGTTTATAGAATTTAATTTCATGATAGCCTAGGCTATTGAAACAATATGTTGAAATATCATTTTGTAAAATAAAACTGTTGTTAAATACTTTAAACATTACCAGGAATGTTGTAGTGAACCAAAACAAAAGCTTTAAACTATTCTAACCAAACTAAGCCCAAACCTTTATTGTTGATACAGGTTATCTAAAATGATTTGACATATCCTAGGTTTGGATTATACTGAGCTGTTTTCATCATAAACTTGGACCTATGGCTATAAAATGTAGGCCTATACACTTAGGCTACTTGCCATTTTAGAAGTTTCATGTACGGTCTTGGACCAACCCATATTTATAGAATTTAATTTCATGATAGCCTAGGCTATTGAAACAATATGTTGAAATATCATTTTGTAAAATACAACTGTTGTAAAATACTTTAAACACATTACAAGGAATGTTGTAGCGAACCAAAACAAAAGCTTTAAACTATTCTAACCAAACTAAGCCTTTATACAGGTTATCTGAAATGATTTGACATATCCTAGGTTTGGATTATACTGCGCTGTTTTCATTACAAACTTGGACCTATGACTATAAAATGTAGGCATATACACTTAGGCTACTTGTCATTTTAGAAGTTTCATGTACGGACTTCGGCCAACCCATGTTTATAGCATTTAATTTCATGATAGCCTATGCTATTGAAACAATATATTGAAATCTCATTTTTTCATCTAAATAACTGGGCCTGACGATTTATTGTTAATCCTTAAGGATATTTTGACTTGGCCTATAGAAATTGTTAACATTAGTTCGTATAGGAAACTCGCTGTTCTCTTAAAAGTTAAATTAACTACACTGCTAAAGTCACTGCTTAGCCCAAAATGCTATGTTTGTTCTAAGATAACGCACCCATGCCAATCCTAACAACAAACCATGCCTGAAATCTTCAATTTATTTTAGAAATAAATAAATTTACGTATTTATACAACATTTACTTTGATAAAAACAAGTGATAAATGTATGTATGTTTTTCTACGGATAAAATGTTAAGTCGGCGGCGGGATCCGAACCTGCGACATTACGCTCCAAGAGCCAGTGCGATACCCCTCAGCTACCGCGACAATTGATTCTTAGAGAAGTGACTAAAACGATAGCTATACTGTATAGACATAAAATCCTGATTCTGGCGGCAGTTAAATGATAACGGAATGTATTCTGATGATGTTACTCAAATCAGATATTGAACTTTTTATGAGACTCGATTTAAGTTTGATCATGTGTTTCAATTATCCTCATACGCGAGGAATGAGCGTACACCTACAGTAGAACTCCAATTATCCAAATTAATTGGGGATCGGGCCAATTCAGATATGCAGAAATTCGGATAATCAGGTATACCTCGGGAATTAAGCAAAAAACATCACCATACATAAAAAATCAGAATTTTATCGACAAAGTTATTATAAATGTAGTGAACAGAAAGTGAGCGAACTGTATCAAGAATATACGTCATAAAAATGAAATTACACGAGTTAAATTGAATACAGTATATACAGTTACTCTTATCAATAGGCCTACATACTGTACGTATTTCACTGTTCAATGTTGGTTATTTCACTTGAACATCTCGAGCAAAGTGAGTTTATCACTTAGCGAAAGGACAACACGTTTACGTTTTGTACTCATTTCGAACGATAATCTCGGTGAAAGAACAGTAGCGACTGATGATGAGCAGGGCGGGAAGGGGTATGACTCATTGTTCCCTGCGAAAATATCGTCCGGAAGGTAACAGCGCAGGCTTTTATTTTAGCGCTCACGGCGCATTATCGCTACACGCGCTCCCGCTGTTATTTTCTTGATTTTTATATTTCTATTATTTCACTCAAAATCGATTCGGATAATTGGATATTCGGATAATTGGGGTTCGGATAATTGGATTTCTACTGTAGTAGTATATAGAAATGCAAATATATTTCGTTTACCAGTATTTAGAGCGTACTATATTAGCTCAATCATCAGAGCTAAAACAACATTAATTATAACAGGCCAGTTCAGAGATAATAAATATGATAAATTATTGTAACAGGCTGATATCACTCTGAGTAATCATATTTTTCCAATCCAAAGGAGAAATGAGTACTGATAATGATAGTCACTACCCTTTGCTTGTATTGAAAATTTTAGTTTAGTTCGTAGTTTTAGTAGGAAAGAACATATCAGAGGTGGAGTAGCGGTTTATATTAGTGACTCAATGAACTTAGAACTAAGTAAGTTAGACTTAAGTTTTCTATGTGTTGAGCTACATTTTGAAGTAACAGCTAGGAGTAGTAATTAGTACCCTTAGGTTAATAGTGGTGTCATTATATATATATATATATCTCCTGATGGTAATTCCAATGTATTCTTAGAGAAGCTAGATGATCTATTGAATTTTTTGAGTAGGCCTGTTTATAACAAATACAAGATTCTAATTGGGCAATAATTATAAATTCAAAATTTGATGTAAAAACAGACCAAAATAGTGTTAGGGAACTCAAAAACTTGTTAAGACAGTTTAATATGAAATGTACTAACTCTGAGCCTACTAGAGGCTTAGCCTAACAGATTTTATTTTCTCAGATCATAGGTCAGTTTCTTTTAACTTCAGTAGTGAGATAATTTGTAGTACAGATACCCGTATCAATAGTAATAGGCCTAACGGTTACAAGTTGGTGGTTTCTAGGCCTGTAAACAAAGATAAAATATCCAATCTCAAAGAATCACTCGCCTTCATTGACTGGTTTAGACTACTTAATATCCCTGATCATTTTGGTAACTTCAATGCCGCTACGGTTTGTAATAATTTATTTCGAATTTTTTTAAAAACCTATTAATGATTGTGTGCCAATTAGAAAATGTAAAGTTAGTAATAGGCCTACAAAATTAAAGCAACGTTGCAATAGTAAAAATAATCAATGGTACACTACTCAGCTTGCTTGTATGAAGAGGAATGTTTTGTAAATGTTGGCTATTCACAATAGATTTAAGAGTGATGTCTCTAAACTAGCCTACATCAAGAGTAGAAATACGTATAAAACAGCAATCCTGGAAGCAAAAAGTCTTAAAATTCTAAAGTCATTGAAAGGTGCAGTAAAATATGTAAAACTGCTTGGAATATGATTAACAAGGTTGTCAAAGCCAGCCTGAAGAACAGTATCTCAGTTAGTCCTGATGATTTTAATGATTTAAGCTCTGTCGAGGAAATAAGTTGTTCTATTGATAGACCCTCATTTAATACATTTGATCTACTCAAAAACAACCGCTCCAAACCTATCATTTGCCCTCATAACAATTTCATGTTTACTGAAATAACAATGTCAACCTTTGATGCCATTGATGATCTAGTTAGTCTTATACATGAAGTTTTTGAGGGCAAGGACCTTGCTCGGGCTACTTTCTGCGACCTGAGAAAGGCCTTTGACTGTGTTGATCATGACATACTCTTAAGAAAATTGGATTTCTATGGCATAAAAAATAACAGCCTAAATCTAATGAGATCATATTTGATATATCGCCAGCAAATTGTTACTGTCAATAAAATTAAATCTAGTAAAGCACAAGTTAAAACAGGTTCCGTACTCGGACCTTTTTAATTTCTTATTATGATCAATGACCTGCTAGCACTTATGGGAATTCACGATGTGTTATTTGCTGATGACACATCTTTCATAAATGTTAGTAACAATTTCAATAACCTCAAGACTCTCACCAATAATAGAATGGCTGGAGCATCATCACAATGATTTAGGGCAAATGGATTTTTACTTAATAAAGATAAGACTCAAGAATTAAATTTTAGTTTAAAAGATAGTAATCCATCGATCTCAGACACTCCAACTACTGTTAAGTTTCTGGGAGTTTTCATTGATCATAAGTTGACATGGGAACCACATATAATATATATTAGTAGTAAGCTGTCCAGGGTTATTTATTTGTTAAGAAGCCTATGGAACTGTGTCCCGGATACTTTTGTTAGATCCTCATATTTTGCATTTTTTTCAAAGTATCATTTTGTATGGAATAATTTCATGGGGTAATTCTTGTCATGTAAATAAAATTTTATTACTGCATATCATCATCATCATTGTTTCGGATTAGGAAACCCCAGCATAGCTGTTAGTCACATCTTCCACAAGCGGGAATATTGCGCAGGTTACCGGAAAGATAGGATATAGCAGGAAATGAAAGGGTAGGATGGGACGGCAGCCAAATCGAGCCGTGCCCCTGTGGCAGCTGAGATGAGGCTCTCAAATAGGGGACCCGCATTCTGCCCTCCAACTGGTCGACTCAACTGACAGAGTATCCATCTACAACAGCCAGGGACCATCCATTCTCAGGTTGGCAGGTTGGGGACCAAACACAGAGATTCTGTCCCTAGCCGCTGCAAATGGAGGGACCAAAGGTGAAAGGGAAGTTTGTCATAATGGACAGCCAAAAGAATTTCCATATGTAATGACAACTTCATTTGCTGTACCCAATGTCAGCCTCAAAACTGGTATAGTCCAGTTTTAAGTAGTCCTGGGACTTACTGCATAAGAAGGCCATTAGGGCTATCACTGGATCTTCCTACAGGGATCATTGCAAATCTTTGTTTTCACAACACAAAATACTGACTGTAATTAATCTTTATATTTACCCTGTTTTTGTTTACATAAAAAACAAGTTACCAGAGTTACAGTGTAGAAATAACATTCAATCTCACAATACAAGATTCAGTTATAATGTTTACATTTCTTACCACCGTCTATCTAAATCCTTGAATAGTTACGTAATTATTGGACAAAAAATTTTTAATAAATTACCAGCAGCTATTCAAAATCTTCCAGCAAATATTTTTAAGAAAAAACTACACGACTGGCTAGTTGTAATCCCTTTTATAATCTGGATGAATACTTCAACTTTAATACTATTGTAAATTAGGCTAATTATATTAATTTAAATTTATTACTATTCTGGTGTAGGCCTGTTGCAAACTTTGTACATTTGTATAGTAATTGTCTTGATCAGTTCAATTTAAATATAGAATAATATGTGCAACAAGCTACATTGTAAATCGATTGTGCCAATTGTTAGCTCTAAGTTTATATATTTGTATATATAGGACCATTATGTATATTGTTGAATTTATAAATTATTATTGACTTTGTCTATTGCTAAGTACTAGCTTAATGACAGTAAAATTGTATTTATTTATTTTATTATTTATTTTTAAAACCCAGTATTCCTGAATATAAACACGCTTAATTTTACTCTCAGTTTAAAGATGAACCTTGTTGGGGTCACAACAGGGTAAGACACTCGTTAGCAAAACGATAAACATCATTTAAACGGTATTTTTTAATTTTAATTGTAAAAAATAACGATTTTAGGCAGCGGAGTCTCGTTTGCCCCATGCAAGTATACGGGCGGCGAGGCATGCGGTAACTCCTCTTGCGGCGTTTCCAATTTTATACTACGCCGCGGCCTTCTTTAAAGGCAGCTATGCCTTTAGGGAAGAAGCACCCTAAACCGACTACAATTACACCCTGCACCCTGCCGACCCCGATGTGCAGTCGGGGTGTTTTTGTGCTATAGGGAAGAAGCTGTCAGTTCTACCATTGACTACAAATACTGAAGTATAATAGTTCAGTATAACATCAGTATACAAATATTTCAGTTAAGTTTACCAAACCGTGCTAAAGCTGAGTACAGTGTTTTCTCTCTAGTTAGTTCCCTTTGTTATTTAAAAAGCTGCCAAAGCTTTTGCAGGGAAGAGAAAGTTGTGTCGGCCTGCCCGCCTGCTGCCAAACGATGAGCCGAGTTCCAGGAATTTTTCGCTCTGCTGCACTTCAAATCACGCCCGTGGGGTTGAGGAGTCCTCACTGTGCGTCGCCCTACCGTGAGTAATAGGACTCGGGTGCTCCCGCGGAACTTTAACGATTTGCTTTTTTCCTGCTTTCTTAGTGCGCTGACGTACTGCCCCATGCTACAGGATGGGTGACACCAACTTGCGAAACAGCGTGGACGGCTTTACGACCGTCGCGCGCCGAAAACTGGGCGACTCTTCTGATACCCTATCTAAAACTGTCCTCTCTGTTGCAGGTAACGTGCCTGCTGCTCCGAAGGAGGAAATCCCCCCTCCCCATTGACGTGGCACCTCTAGCTGCCGGCAAGTCTTGGCCCGTGTTCCTTCTCACACTGAGAGGCGAATGCGCTGACTTTGACACCTTATTGTTTAGGGGCGACAAGCTCCACATTCTGGCAAACATCGTGGCCAGCTTCGGAAAATCCAGAAATTTATTTCATTGAAACTGGTGGATTTTCACACGTTCACATTTCAAGAAGACGCAGAGCTGATGGTGACGCTTCGGGGGATTCAAAACTCCATCGACACTGGGATGATCGCCAACGAGCTGAAAAGCCTCGGTCAGGAGCCAACCTACATCACCCAACTGCCCCGGCGGAGCCAAGAGGGGTGCCAGCCGCAAACTCTTTCATTGTTAAATTTAGGAAGACCGGTCAGTGGGAAAAGGTGTGGGAGGTCACGCACCTGATTGGCGTGAGGGTTGCGATTGACTCTTTTGAACCCCACCGAGGTGTTAAGTGTGGAGGGGAGCATGATACCAGAGGTCATGCACCAAGGACAAGGCAGCCGAACAGAAGTGCTGCAACTGCAAAACCATCCAGCGAGCTGGACGGACTGCAAGGCTACAAAGACACTGATAAGTCAAGAAGGAGTCGTGATGTGCAGTCGGCAGCCTGAGCTTAATAAAGGATAGGAAGCAGCAGAACCAAAAACAGGTGCCCAGCAGGCCGACGAACAAGCCAATCACCCAGCTGGGGCTCACTACGGGTTACTTTGTCTCTGTTTGCAGGTAGTTCCGTGACAGTGGAGCCGGTGATGGAGACCGAGACGGGACACCTGTCAACCGATCACGCCTACACGAAGATAATGCCCCTTCCTCAAACAGCGAGTTCCCTACCCACAATGATGCCAACCGAGACTCAGCAGCGACGTAGGAAGCGTAAGCCAAGACGCGGCAGACGACAGGCTTCACGGTCCGTTACAGAATCCGAGATGGATGGTGACGTCAGTGGCACGAAGATTGAGACGGGCCACAGCAAGGGGGTGAGAGCCCCCATGCCTTCTCATCGAGCCCCACCGCAGCCTTAGCAGCCACCAACCCGATCCTCGAAAGGTGGTCAGCCTCTTGAAAGCACTGCCCAAAAATCGGCATCAACGGCTGCTGGCAGCCAAAATTCAGCCCGGCTTAGGAGAGACACCATCTTTGTCAAGCAACTATAATAGTCTGGTTGACGAAGGCCATTCTTTTATTAGTGAATTTCCTTTGGAAAGTGAACTATTAGCATGACCCGCACGGTGAAACTTAAGCCCGGGACCACCATAGAAGTTCCTAACGTAACCCCCTGAACACGTTTTGGGGGGTCGTTCAAAATTGTATATATATAGACATATATATATATATATATATGTGTGTTTGCACTCTAGCGGTCACATTTTTTGTCCGATTTACTTCAAATTTGGTAGGGACGTTCCTTTCTGTAATCAATTGGACAAGTTCGTTGGGCAAAACAATCGGAAAACTCTAAACCCCTTTTTTGGGGATTAATCTTTCAAATTTTGAGTTTTTGGGCCCAAAAAGGGTCAGAAAAGCCCCATATGTAAAGTTAATGCATGTAAAAAGATGGGAATTAGTGAGGCGAAAGTTTTAAGCCTTTTTTCGTCATTCTAGCATACATATTTACCGAGTTATTAAAGAAAATGTGGTTCGACTAAACACAGTACGTTGTCTTATTGGGGTTTTACACTAGAAAAGCCTGTCATTCCTTTGTTAGAGTACTTTTATCATCCCCAGCAACCTCACACCTACTTTCAAGCCTGTCTGGATCTTCTCCTAACATTATAAGGCGCAAAATTGTATTCCCAGCTTTGCAGGTAAATAAAACCAGGAGCATCAGAACAGCCAAAAAATCGCTGTTTTCAGATTTTAATAAAAATTGGAATAAATTTATGTTTTTCCACTGAGTTTAAGTTTTAAAAGTTTTTATTTGGAAATTCACTTCCCTCACGTCAGCGCGCTGCGTGCGAACTCGTTGATTTTAGCGAGAGAGAAAAGCGCACGGAGCTCCTTTTTCGAGCTGATGATCATATCCTCCTCATCCTTCTTGATGATGCGTATAGACACTTCGGAGCCGTCGCGTGGAACGCCAATGGTCTGAAGGATCGCAGGAATGAATTGTATATCTTCCTTACATATCTGGACGCTGACGTTGGATGCTCATCAGTGAGACATACCTGACACCACGCAACCTCTTCAAGATTCCCTCCTACGAAGTTTACAGAACGGACCACCCATCAGCGAGGCCACATGGGCGCAACCCTGGTGGAGGCACGGCCATCCCTTGTTCACCGACGGGTGGTTCAAAGGCGCAGCGCAACGGCTACCGGCGCGCTGGAAACTATGGGCGGCTTGGAGATCCTCCTAGTTGCTGCTTTACTACCCCACTGACCACGTGCTCGACAGACAAACCCTGAGTTCTGTACTGACGGGCCCAGGGCCAATTGTTGTATGTGACTTGAACGCCAAACATTCTGGAACTCTCGCCGGACGTATTCGAGACGAACAGCTCTTCGAAACTTCCTGGACCAACACGGAGACATTGACGTCGCTGCCCCACTAGATTCGACGTTCTTTCCGTCAAATCATCTGCTTCTGCCTGGCGAGCTTGACTTTGCTCTGCATAGGAACGTTCCTTTTATGGGTTTCACCAGCAATGTGAATGATCTTCCATCGGACCATACGCCTGTGCTTCTGACCTTTGATGCAGCCGTGACCTCCGTACTCCCACCAAACGCAGCGGCCTACAGGAAGGACAGTGGAAAATTCCACCAACTGGTCGTGGAACGGCAACCCCCACTACTGGAACCCACGAATGTTGAATCCAAAATATTAGTTACAAAACAATGAATTAAACTTATCAGTGTAAAACGTTGAAAAGAAGGAATATACCTAACCAAGTTGTCAAGCTGAAATTGAAAATGATTCAAAAATTCTTGAACCATTGGCTCATATAATTAATTTATCTCTTCTAACTGCATGGCGGTTACATTTTTTGAAAATTTAAAATAAGAAAATAAACCTCTTTTTAAAAAAGAAGACGATCCCCATCACCACAAATCGTTTGGCCAACGTTGGCAACTAACATAACTACTACGGAATAATTTACAATTTCTGAATACCACTTTTGTTGGTTAAAATCCTCATTCCAGTAATTTTCAACGAACATAATGAGTAATTAAATTTACTTCAAAATAATCTTCAAAAGTCAAACACATTATCGACCTCATATATTAGCCAGAGTAGTTCCTATTCCATCCAGGGCCCAGCACCGTCCAGCCAAAAAACTTACTTCAAAAAGTGCTACGCTTTTAACATTGGCGTGCAGTGTCTATATTGTTAGTCTATGCTACTACCATTGGATTTAAACCCAATGCTACTACCCAATTTCTGTATTTAGTCTATGGTCGTAACCATACCAACTTTTGATCCTGATGGGACCTCTTCCTAACCTTATAACGCACAACATTGTTATCCCGATGTTATATTTAAACTGAACCAGAAGTATCATAACAGTAAAAAAATCGAATGGTTTGCACTAAAAAAATTGCACCAGTGTTAGTTTAAATCCTTTATTTTTAAATTCTTTGTTATCCCATCATTGCAGATAAGTATAACCAGGAGCATCAAAGCAGCTAACAAAATTGATTTTGTCAGAATTTCATTTAAGTAAGATTAAGTCTACGTTTTTAACACAGTTTTTGATTTGTTAAAGTTTTAATTTGTAAATTCGCTTCCCTCACGACAGCGTGCTGCGTGCGAACTTGTTATTGATATTGAAGACATTGAAGCAACCACAAACCACTCAAACTAGTGAACTGTGAGGCTGCATTGTTGGAAAAACATTAGCCTACAAGAAGAATAAAGAACAGTTCTTGTTCTTCCCTTTAGAATTTACAAGTGACAGATTCTAACCTAATTTTTATAAATTCATATTATTGAATGCCTTGGGCCTTGAATCTGGTTACACTCTAAGAAAAGTAAATATTTCGTATAACTGCTTCATTAAACTCATCAAAATTTAGAGAAAACCACCGCTAAAATCAGGAATCTGAAGTAATTTATAGTTTTTATCATAATACTTGAATAATGGCTGGGAAACCTTGTCGACCTATACATTATCTATGTAATACACTTCTAAAAACTGGAAGGTAATAATTTTGAAAATTGGTATTATTTTTGTACTAATAATGTTTTCTTTGTTCTAATAATTTTATGTTTTGCTTATATTTAGTGAGTGACATGGCCTATTGTAAAAAAATACTGAATAGCTCTAATAAGTCATTTGACAGCAGTGATGTAACTATTTTAAGTTTAACTAATATAAGTTCTTAAATTAAGCCTTAGGCCCTATACACTTTTTATGTAGGCATGCAAAGTCTTTGAAACCCAAATATTTGTCTATATTTGTGTTAGGTATAGGGTACCGGTAGACTTATAAGCGGAATGATATAAAAAACCGAATGAAAATGTTTGATTCGGTATAACGATTAGTTAGGTTTTTTGGTTATGTTTTCGGTTAAATTTTTTTTCTGTTTCAGTTTAGGTGCCTTGAAATTTGTCCAGATAATAAACGTTGATTCCACTATTACCAACAAACATGTATTGCCAGAAACAAGAATATCATGTTTATTTATTTGTTATTTTCAGTTTTAGTTTAAATGAAAGACAAACATGGCATAATAACTAATATACAAACGAGAAAATATGTTGTAATCGATCAAAATATCGCCTTAATCGATATACAGTATCGAACAATTTCATTCGGTTTTTTATATTATCCCGCTAATGAAAGTCTACCTTATGTATTTAATGATTATGATGTTTTTAAGGCATAACCTATAACACACTTTGTGCGTGTGACCCAGAATCGGGTCTTGGCTCAATATTGAAACATGTGAGATTTTTATATTTAACGCAGCGAGAGTTTTAACCTACACTTTCATAAGCGGGACGATATAAAAAACCGAATGAAATGGTTTGGTATGTTGGATTGTTTTATCGATTGTAAGATATTTTATCATTTATATGTTAGTTATTTTGTCATGTTTATTTTGTATTTATTTTTTAAATTAGCTTAAACTAAACAAATTAAATAAACGTTACCGGTAGGTATATAAACAAAACAATTTATTTACAGATAGAAAATTTAAAAAATGAAACAAATCAACAAACTGATGATGATTTCCATGATATGCCTTTCTGGTACCATGTAAAGAGAACATAAAAAGATATTTTTCTGGATAAATTTCAAGACAATATCTTCCACCTCTTTAAGACCGAGGATAACCGAAACCATAACCAAACAACCTAAATACCGTATCATACAATTTTATTCGGTTTTTTATATCGTACCGCTTATGAAATTGTACCCACCACTTATGTATTAACCTATAATGTGTTTTGTTAAAAGCTCAACAAAAATAGGCTATATAACTTAGGCCTATACTGTTTTACCTGAGAACAAAACGGCAAGTCAGTCTGCTGGTTTGATTGTGAGTTTCAATTAGGCTACGTGTATGTAGGAGAGATAGGTTTGATATATGTATCTTATACTTAATTTCTATTATTATTGAATATTACTCAAATATAATAACGTCCTGGAATATTGTAGAGGCCTGTGCTTAAATAGGTGGATTCTCCTCAAGTACAATTTTGTTTGCTCACACAGTTTTAAGCTACTTATGGCTAACTTTTTATGTGCATTTACTTTAAATAAAAAAAAAACTTGTGTCTTGTTTCCAGAAATACCAATCGCCAGTGGGAAGGCTGCCACTTCTCTTCAAGTACCCAACAGTCAGGAGGACCCCCAATAGGAAGCAACCACTTGTTTCAGCAGCCTCCCCTTAACAAACCACTGCCTAACTTACCTTTGGCAAAATATGCTTCTTACAAAGAAGACAATGAGAACACACAGATAACTACTTTGCCATCTGGTCTTCGAGTTGCCTCTGAAAATAGATTTGGACAGTTCTGTACAGTCGGAGGTAAGACCCAAAACTTTCTGAATAGGCACAAAGCATGTGTATTTTAAAGTTAGAGGGATACTAAAAAAAAGGGACAATTTTGCCTTGAACTAAAGCAAATTTTAAATCCAATATAGGCCTAACTTACTTAATATTGGTGGTAGTACAGTACTCAAAGTACAGCAGGCTCTCTGAAATTCGAATTGGCCTTGTCTGGACTGATGATCTTGATTTTCGTTTAGCCTATATTTTTTGTTACAAATTTGTTTAGCCCTTTCAGGTTTTAAACGTGACTAGCCCGCATTACACAAATGTCATGTAGTTTGCATCCTCGTGTGCTCTGTGTTTCAGTAAAATTGATGTCGTTTATTATTTATGAGACAGTGGAAGTAGTCATGTGGTGGGAGGGAGGGGACAGGAGAGTCTCAGTTCACTGCACCCGCTTTGTTAATGCAGACTTTTTTGCCTTGCTTGTCTATTGTATGACTCAGGCCAACCTCCAGGAAATCCAGATTTTTCAAAATCCGGTCTTCTATCCGCATATTGGCTTTTGAATCTGCTACCTAAAAACATTGTTAATTACTGTTTAAACTATTGTGCAGTTGCAAACACTGATTGAAGTCTGCATCTGACATGTTGTGTAACCTCGTAGACACAAACCAAAGTAGCTTGTCCAGCATGTACACTGTAAAACCACCCAGTCCAACATCTGCTAGTCCCCCCTCCCCCTCCAGCCAGAGGGTAAAATGAATATTGTGATCGAGGATTTGATCTTGTCCCAGACAGTGGTTTTTAAGTGAAACTCATAGAAGAATTGAAAGGGAGAGCAGACTTTAAGCAAACGGGAGTTGGCTTTCGTTAAGCTGAAAGGATGGGTGAATTCTTTGTGAGTTACACATCTGATCAGGTGTTTCACCACTTTTTACTTTTCCTTTGTGTGTCCACGGGAAGTATGTTTCTTTATAATTCTAAGAGTTCAGGTGGTCAATATATCTTCAAAATTAACAACACTACACAGATTCAACCACTTCATTTACAAGCTTGGCGCTAAGGGTTAAGAGGTTAAGACTCAACTCCATAAAATCTTGTAGTAATGGTACAATAATATATTTAGAGCTATTCATTGTTTACTGATCCTAATATGGATTCTTACTGCTAAGTTCCCATCTTAAATTATGCTAATATTATGATCTATTATTAACGATTATCATATGCTGTTATTGATAATTTAAGCAAATTCTCGCTCTAGGGAAAATGCTATTCCGTAGTTGGCATGGTAAGACCTACGCTTGGGACCATAAAACGAAAGGCCTAATTCTCTTTTAAAAAGTCGATCTTGATGAAAGTGGTCCAGTTATGTAAAGTAGCATTTATTTGAACTTGGAATGAGTTCAAAAAACAAATGGATCACACTATCTGATGGAATGTTTTGTATCCCAAAAATATTTTTTTTACTTTTTTATCCTTTTAGAGTTTTGTGATTGTGTGCAAATTAAATTTTTAATTTGCCCCAAAATTGTATTTAACTTTAAACAACAATTGAATTTAGTAATACAGTAAAGCCCAGATTACCTTAACTCGAATTATCCAGACCCCAGGTTAACTGGATTAGTTGGCCAAAGTTTAAGAACGTTTTAAAAGTGCCTAGAACTAACCATATTATAGTTTTGTCTGAAAATTTGCAGTGGTTATCTTGGAACTGTCATGACCCTTTGTTATATTATGCCTGTAAGTAGGCTGCAGTTATATTTTAATTTGTTCTCAAGTCTTTTGTGAAATACAACTAAAGATTTCAATAGGAAAATAGTTTGACTATTTGTATTACAATTTCAGCCACATTCATTCATACTGTAGGCCTATTCCTTCCTGTAGTTCTGCGCTCATATTGAACATCTTGCATGCTGTTGAATGTAGGCGCCAGGTGTTCATAGGTTGATAGTTACTAACTAGTGAGGTATGTTCTTAACATTTTGACAGTTTATCTAGATTTTTAGATGTGAGATAAGGATACTATCTCATTAGTCTGGATAAAAGGGCCTTACTATATGTTAAATTATTGCTGTGTATTTGTTACTGACATATTTAAAGTTTAAGTACAGTAGGCCCTACATTGTTAAATGTTATTCTTACGAAGAATACCTAAGTAAAATATTATATCTTGCTTATTTATGAATGTATTTTGCTGTAAAGTGGCTTTATGGATATACATGTATTTATTGGGAATTCACTAAATATGCAGGTTTGCTGCGACTGGGGTACTTATACACACTAAACCCACCGATGATATATTATTGACACTTGGTGATGACAAATCAATTAGGCTAACGTACCAGTTGCATATGTTGCTCTGTGGTTAAGAGCAGCTTAAAAACTTCATATTTTTGTTGATTTTCCGAATCGTGTTGATGAATATAATAAAAGTTAAATACTTGCAGTTTGCCTAGTGATCCTAGGTTATCCTTTTTGAAAAAAAAAAAAAAAACACGTTTCGACAAAAGGTTATTCGCCAGACCCGCACAAAAATTGACATTTTCTTAACAATGGTTGCATCACAGTTTAAAAGTACAACACTCGAAAACACAAACACAGGATGAATAAACATACATTTAGGGCCACTTTTAGAAACAGGCGCTCTGATGTCTGTTTTAAACTGTTAATTATACCATGCAAATTGAGCTTTACCACACATATCCACTTTTTCTAGCAGGTGTCAGTGTTTTAGCGAATTTCCCCTATAGGGAAGAAGCTATTTACAAGTTCACTGTGTGCCACTGGTTTTGCACGTTGTACATCGTATTTGGGAAATCACACTATTAATTTATGTCGGGCTGAATAGGTGTTGTGATAGGCTAAATCATAAATTCAACTGAATCCTAATATTTGATGATAAACGATAATAACATAACATTAATATATGAGAATCGTAGCTAAAACTTGTGTATTAGAGTGTTTTAGAGGGTAGGTTTTATAGATATTTTAATAGATTTAAAAATGTATAGGCCTATTGACTAAATCCAATAGTTCTAGACTATTATTATACTCATTAATACAGGATTTAATTTTCATACTATGTTTTGTATCCCTAGTTGTAATTGATTCCGGCTCTCGTTATGAAGTGGCTTTTCCAAGTGGAATATCACACTTCTTGGAAAAATTGGCTTTTAACGTGAGTACTAAAATAATCTTTAGAATAATGAGAATTAAAATTTAGATTATCCTACAAATTAAAAGAGACTGACATTTTTTATCCCACGGTTCCGAGTCAATGACATCATTGATTTTTTTTAAAGATAGTTAGTTTTGGATAGAAGTGAATGCCGAAGCCAGAATTAATTTCAATTTAGAGGTTTAGTTTATTTTATTTTCCAAAAAGTCTAGCAGTCTGACACTAGCAATTTTTTTAAAGGCAATTTTAAATAATTTAATGTATATGACTGCAAAAAATTAAACCATGTTTGAAATAGGTTTGTTACTAAACATAAGGATGTAGAGAATATCATGTCATAATAATTATATATATGAGTGTGCAACTACTTGCAAATTTGAGTATTTTGGCCAAATATTTCAATACTCCCACTCCGAATCCGATTTCTGGTAAGAAGAGGAACCTTAGCAGTACAAATAAAAAAATTAATACATTTTTTTTGCTGGCCATAACATCAGATTTAATAAACATAGAGAAGTCTAGTTTGCAGCATTAGTTTTCTTTTTTTACCCTCTTTAAAATGATATGCAACTTGTTTGGGGTTGCCTTTTGAAAAATAAAAACTACCCCTCAGCAACCTGTTAGGAGTGAGGGTTTAAACCCTTAACCACCTAAAAAAGTACTTTGACTTGTGCTAGTAAAATTTAACAAAGATTATTTGAAAATTTACAGTCGTTAAAAAATTGAGAGGGGGGACCTTTATGCGACACCCAGTGTATATATGTGTCAGTTTTTAATACACTAGTTCCCTACCTTCATGGAAGAGAGATTATAATTGATAATTGTTCAGGTTTACTCAGGCACCAAGGGCACCAAAATGTCATTCCGGAAGTTACAACTTGTTTCTGCAAAGCAAAAAAAAAAAAAACTTAAGGATACTAACTTGTTTGGGTTATTGGTTTTATGTTAAACAAACAACAAAAATGTGATTGATTCAAGTACGTGGTGTAAGCAGAAACATGTGAAAACAAGTTTAAAAGCATGACCAGTTGCACAAAGTTCAAATTGTTATTTCAAGACTAAAATATAGCTTAATTTAATTGTTGACTAATATTTTAAGCGGGTAATGAGGAAGATCAACCCTTTTTAAACAACTGTGTGATTCACAGCGCTCAGCTTGAGTTCCATAGTGATCAACTTCATGACTCGGATCACACAAGGATCTTAATGTGATACAATTATCTTCCTTTCAGTCAGTCTATAGTTATTTGAGTATAGTTCTAGTGCTTACTCTACCCTTTTAGTATTATACATCAATTTGTAATTATTTTCAGTCCACAGAGGAATTCAAAAACAAAGATCAAATAATGCAGGCATTAGAGAAACATGGTGGAATTTGTGATTGCCAGTCTTCAAGGTAAGTTATTTTTTAAGTTGTTTATAAAATTGTGATTTTTGTTAGGTTAAGGATCTAATTAAATACTTCTTTTCAGAGACGAAATTAATGTTTTGCCACGTGTAAGCTATAGGGATAATTTTTCACCCCTCAATTTTTTATGATATTTAAAATTACCAATTTGGATCTTTAAAATTAAAATTTTAAAAATTAAATCAAATTCAATAGTTAATAATACTAATTTAACATACTTGTCTTTCTCTTAGTAATTTGATCTTAGTTTATTATTAAGCTTAAGAGAGCGAAAAAAATAACTGCTAGTTTACATCTAACAGAGAGATGGTAAACCAATCTCCATTTCAGATCGATGAGTAACTCCAAGATCAAAGAGACCCAGAGAAAAATTCAGAAAAGAAGATTTTGAGTTATAGTACCTATAATTCAAATTTCACTGTATACATAATATGTAAGCTGGTGCAAGCCTTGTACCTTTCTGATTTCTACATTGAGGCACAAATTTTCCACCACAATGCAAAATACAGATTTGAATATTTTAAAATATACATTCATTAGGGCTCCGATCCCTAAATTGCAATATTAATCTTATGGCAACACATGTTCAACCATTTATGTCTGCTTTCAATTTGATTAGTGCAAATTTTATTTAAAATCACTCGTCTTGTGTCTTTTAAGGGTGCGCCCTACCTGCCTTTCACACGCTAACGTAAGGGTTTTGCATCTCCCACATTGTAGGCTAAATTGTTAACCAATTAAAAATAATTTGTTGTTATTTTATTCACTAAATGTTCATCTATGTATCATATGATTTAAAACTCGTGATTTTAATTCAAACTAAGTGGTAGGCCATTAGTCAAGTTTTCAAATTAATCGTTATCCTAAAGCTTCCTAACGTAAGGGGAAAAATTGTTTTGGAAAAAAGGAACCGTACAATGCCTAGATTGGAATCTAAAAAGTGTAAAACTGCAAGTAGTTTGGTAGAAATCTGTAATATAACAGGTTGATTGAGGAGAACAAAAAGGTCTTCAATTGTAAATAAAATGCATGATCCTGCTTGAACAACAATGTGTGGATCAATCAATCTGGGGTAGGGCGCACCCTTATGTAGTTATTCATAGATCTTAAGCACTTTGGTCATATTTTCAGAGACACGTTTGTATACGCAGCATCTGCCGATGTAAGAGGGCTTGACGCAGTCATCAAAATATTAGGAGACGTTGTTTTCCGGCCACAACTCAGCTTAGAAGAGGTTTGTGACATATAACAGAAAAACAAACTCTATGCAGTTAGTTTATCTGTAGTCTTATCCCCAAAAGAAAACGTTTTGTGATAAACAAACTTGAAGGTAGGTACTGTAAGGAGATGAATTAATGGCCAACGAACCAAGGTAAACAAGGTAGCGAGGGAAAATTTTAGAGGTGTGCGGATATCCGAAAAGCTGGTTCGGTTTCGGATCGGATCGGATACCCGAATCCGATCCGAAGGCTTTATCGATATCCTATAAGGTCTAGTACAAATCCGACTTATTCAGATAGACTGTATATCTGGGGATAAAAAGGTAGAAACGAAACAATATTTTTATACAGATTTCATTGTTCGTATATTGTTTGATTTTGTTAAATTCATGTATTTAAAATGGAACCGAAATGGAAGCAAAGCATTACATGTAAATTCTTTAAAAATAATTATGCCGATAGTGGAGTGGTCGATTGCCTGAAATGCAAGCTGACACTTAGTAGTCTGTTTACGTTCCGGTGACAAACTAGGTTCAAGAACGTTTCTAATTTGTAGTAAACAAAATAAATTTGAAGTAGGCCTAATTAGTAAACTTATAAAATAAAGGAAATTCTTTGGTTATCAAATTTTTTGGCTACGGTAACTCATACAGAGTTGAAATCCTATGCTGATTCATTGTTTCAGTAGGGTCTGATTGCCTATTTGCCTGATCTGTCATGCCAGTATGTTGTGATGTCTGCTTTGCTATCAACATCGGTGATTCCGGTCTTTTAAATAGGCTGTAATCATATTAAAATGTTTCCTTGTTGTTCCAAGAGCCTGACCATATGTGTTGTGTTTGTTTTTTTACCAGGCCTACACCCAGATAGGCTAAAGTGTTATTGCATAATGACAAGGATTAATGATAGTGAAGGTTACATTACATGATTTGAGTAGCCTAACCTAGGCCTACTGTTGTTAAATTACCTATACTTTTATCTTATACCTATATAACCAGGAAACATATTTCTTATATTTTTCACTGCAGAGAAGATAATATTCTCAAGTATTTACAGAGGTTGGTATATTGCTCCTCCAATTAGACATGCTGTTTTATGGTGAGGTTATGTGCAGTAGAGTCCTCATTTACTCAGAAAGATACATTTGTAAACATAATAACCATTTTTACCGAATTTCCTCTACAGGGAAGAAGCTATTACCGTAGGTCTCATGGTAAGACTTAAGCCCGAGACCATGATTTTTTTTGAGGTCCCCAGATGCCTAAACACTATTCGTTCAAATATATATATGTCCTTGAATGCGATAACTTGAGTAAAAAACGTCCGATTTCGATGAAATTTGGTTCAGATGTGTAAAGTGACATTCATGACTTAAAGTTCAAAAACCAGAAAAATCGGACCTTGGGAAAAAGGGGGTTTATGGGGGTTTTAAATTTTTCAAAAATAGTTTTTTGATTTTTCACCCTAAAATTAAAAAAAACTTAATTTTAGTTTTGATTATATTATAGAGCTTAAAAAAACAAATAATATAGTATTTTTAATTATTAACCTAGGTTAAATGGTTGCGGAGAAAATCAAAAAAACTTGCTCATAAAACCTCCCATGTTAATCTTATGGGAAAAAGGTTTTTGGCTTTTCCTCAGTTCATTTTAATGTAAACTTCACATTTGCTTTTACCAATCAGTTCAGTTCCACAAAACAATCATATTGGTCTTTAATTTGTGATTCTACAACAAACCGTTGCAGAGATATTCAAAGTGGTAAATACAGTACGTTGTCCAATGTTATCCTTATGGAGAATAAATAAAATTTGATATCTCGATTTTTCATGAATGTATATTGATGAAACTTGGTATGTGGATTCATGTAGTACTGATTTATTGATATCTGCACAAAAAATTGATTTTTTATTGATTATCCCTGTAGCAGCAAACCTGTGTACTCAGCCCCCATGTTATTCTTAAGGAGAATAAGTAAAATGTAATGACTTCCTTAATTATGAATATAAATTAATAAAACTTGGTATGTGGCTTCACCTTGTTGAGTTATATTTATATTTGTATAAATACCCATTTTTTCCTTGTTGCAGCAAACCTGCTTACTCAGCCCCCATGTTATTCTTATGGAGAATAATTAAAAAGTTATATAGCGCTTATTTATGATTGAATATTGATGAAACTTGGTATATGGCTTCGCCTAGTTAAATTCTATTTATATTTGCACAAAAACCAACTGTTTGTGTTCCTTGTTTCAGCAAACCTACATACTCATCACCAATGTTATTCTTAGAGAGAATAATTAAAATTGTATATATCGCTTATATGTGAATATATTTTTATGAAACTTGGTATGCCGCTTTATGTGGCATTAAGACATATATTTTGCACTGGAAATTCGCTGAGTACGCAGGTTTGCTGCGACGGGGGTATTTGTGTTTTGAATAAAATTACTTAGCTTAAATATTCTAGGCCTATAGGCCTATTTATATCTTGTAAGAAAAATGAAATTTTGTTCCAACTTGAAAATATGGTAGTTTTAGTGATCGGGGTAAAGTAGGCTAAATATCCGAATCCGAAAATTATCCGATCCGAAACCCTTACTATCCGATCCGAACTTAAGCTATCCGAACTGAAACCGATCCGAACTAAAAATTCACTATTCGCACACCTCTAGAAAATTTACCCCCACCACAGGTCCTTCCTTACTTATTCCATTGGTCAGAGTGATTTGATTTGTTTTAAATTGCGAGATTGTATCACAGCTGATCATTAAATACCACTACGTATCATTGACAGTTAACAGTTTATTGGTTGGCTGTATTAATGATTGGTGCATGCACAGTGTTGGGGGTAACTATCCCCTCATCTCTCTGTTGACTAGCTGGCCATCAAGTCGTCACCTCTGTACAGTAGCAGATTTATAGACGGCATATTAAAAGTTGTATCAAATGATGCAGTTTTAGCCAGTCATGATATAATCTTCAGTATCATTTATAATGTTTAATATGTAGTGATGGGTTAACTAATTATAATGTAAGTAAAGTAGAGTATCTCTAACGGTTTTTGTTTATGTATTTTTTTGTTATTTTGTTATTATATTAGTATATACTTTTCTACAACACTCTGACTTTTGTACAGTGCCGGATTTACCACAAGGGCCACCAGTTGAAGGGGGCCCCCATGAGGTACAACATATATATGTATTTTCTAAGAATGTACTCGTTGAAGACGGACATAAAAGTTTTAGCCCTGTGACTTTTCAACCATACAGATTTTATGCGGATTTTATTTTATTCCTTTATCTGTAGTATTTGACTAATCTGCAATTTTTGCAGACTAGTTGAAAAAACGTAAGTACGTGATGGAGTGGAGAGACTGCGTGCTCTGCGTAATTTTGAGCTAGATGTGGAGTAAACAGAATGTGTGTGCTATTGGCAACACTGGGCGGTGGCCACATTTCACTCAACAGGTGTTTTGTAATTACGCCAGACAGTAGAGGTTGTGTTTTCATTTTTTAAACTGTTTTGTGTTAAGTATGAAATTTTCTGTGTGGGAGGGGGCACAGAAAACTTGGCCTGGGACCTCAAATCCTGTAAATCCGGCACTGCTTTTGTACCTCATAGAATCCTGGTGTTTCTACACCACTTTTTTTGAAAGATTATTCTAATTTTTATTCATTTTAAGTGTTATACATTTGTAAATCGGACAAATCTTGAGGAATTTATAACTTGTCTTGTAATGCACTTTGCATACTTTGCTGTCATTCAAGTTGTAATTTTATTGATAATATAATGTCTGTAACATCTGTTCTGTTCTTGCTATTTTTCTGATTTTAGTCAATGTATGAACAGCTGTTAATCATACAGTTCAATTCAATTGATTTATTATTTTCTTCCTTAAGATTTAGATTGCAGCTTTGAATGCCGCTTGTGGAGCAGAGCCCAAAAGAGATGTAAGTTATAAGATATTTCGTCAAATCTATATCTCAACTTTATTTAATTAACAAATCAAGAATAAAAGTCAGTTCAGAGTAATTCCTTAGATCTTGCCCTTATAACAAACCTGCTTATGTACTAAATATTAAAATTGGTTCATTTTGTTACAGGTTGATATAGCTCGTCAAACTATTAAATTTGAGCTTGAAACTTTGCTTACAAGGCCAGAGCAAGAAACTTTATTAATGGACATGATCCATGGTGTAAGTAAAAGGAGAGGTTTGATTTTATTGATAGTTCGATTAAATGATTTTCAACAGTCGTCTTAAGCCATAGAATATTCTAAAGAGTTTCCAAAGAAGATTCCCAAAAAGTTATTTATGAACTCAAAATAACATATTTAGTATCTCAAAAAGAAGTTTTAGTTCAAGACAGAAACTTTGAGCTGAATTGGACTTTAGTTGTAGGGTCACAACAATCACTAGTATTTTAGTACTAGCACAAAAACTTTGCTTTTATATATATATATATATATATATATATATATATATATATATATATATATATATATATATATATATATATATAGAGAGAGAGAGAGAGAGAGAGAGAGAGAGAGAGAGAGAGAGAGAGGCACGATAACTTTCTTAAAAAATGTCCGATCTTGATGAAATTTAGTATAAATGTGTAAGGCAGCATCTATTTTCACCAGTTCGAAAACCAGACAGATCGCACCATTATAAAAGGGGGGTTTTGGGGCAGTTTTGTAAAAAAAAGATTTTTTGAATTTTTTACATATCATTATTTTTAAACCCAAACTTGAGTTTACACTATTGGATTCAGCTTAAAAAATAAACAATTTGGTATATTCACAAATTGGTATATTTGGTGTTCATCGCTCTTCGTCAAGTTGTTACCGAGATATTGAAAGTGCTAAACACTGTACGTTGTACAATGTTTATCTTATTGAGAATAAATAAAATTGTATATCTCGCTTATCAATAAACATACATTAATGAAACTTGGTATGTGGCTTCATATGGTTAAGGTTAACTGATATTTGCATAGAAAACCCTGTTTTTTTGGTCACCATGACAGCAAACCTGCCTACTCAGCAGCTATAATGTTATTCTTATGGAAAATAAGAAACATGTGATATCTTGGTTGTTTATGAACATAAATTGGTAAAACTTGGTATTTTGCTTCATCTAGTGGTGATCCATTGGTATTTGCATAAAACCCAGATTGTTGTATCCTTGATGCAGCAAACCTGCATACTCAGTCCTAATGTTTTTCTTATGGAAAATAAATAAAATGTCATATTTCGCTTATTTATGAATATGCTTTGATGAAAGTTGGAGCGAAGTCCCATTTGAAATTCACTGAGTATGCAGGTTTGCTGCAACAGGGGTATATTATACCTTATATAGGCCTTATGTACAACAAATACATCCTGGGTAAAATCGTAAACCTTTTGTGAAAGTAAGGGAGTCTGGATCTTTTTTGTCAATGGTCAATTAATTAATGATACCATACCCTATAAAACCTCAACTGTCACATTCAGGACCGGGACTGTGTGACGGATAACAGAACAGATGAATAACAGAAATTTTACTATAAACGTTTACAGTAATTAAATTTAAAATTGTTTGTGGAAGAAATTAAAATAACGCCAAGTACAAGTGGATAATTAAGTGACATGCAAACTCAAGGTCACTAGTCTTGCCGCTGCGGAGTGGGGAGTATTGTCGCTCCCCATCGTAGCAAAGTAGCTCATACGGCACCACTGGTGTGAATACCAATGCTGGAAAAATTTGCCTAATGCACATTTTTTATGGTGACGGATAACAGAGAATCATGATTAAAGGGGTGAGGGTTAATTAAAGTTTTAATGTACTTTCTAAAACATGTTTGACCTTAGATAGTAACGTCTGGGGTAAGATGTATGTTTCCTATAAAAATTTAAAATGTTCCACCGGCAATGATAACAAAAATACAATAATTGATGGTAAATTTGCATCTCATCTACTCAGGCAGCATATCGCAGCAACACTCTGGGCCTGCCCAAGATTTGCCCGGAGGCCAACCTGGACAAGATAGACGGCGACGTGCTGCTGACCTACCTCAAGAGCCACCACACGCTGTCCCGCATGGTCGTGGCGGGAGTGGGCGTCGACCATCAGACGCTCGTAGACCACGTCAACAGGTCGGTTCGGTCTAGTTTGAACTATTTCATTTGTATTTAACTTAGCACTATCGCTGTGTTGAATATGTTTCAGTGTTGCCATGGCCCGATTACGGGTCACCTGCACTGAGTGTGTGTAGCTCAATCTTTGTTGGTGTAAATTTAGTAGTAACGCTTTAGATAATTATGTATTTTTCATCCATGTCTTTGCTTTTGTCATCAATTGGCATTTTATGGATAATGTGGTTGGAATAACGAAATTATCAGAGTTTTCCTTTGTATCAAATCCATTGTTGGTGATGGTGAGTTTATATTATTAAAGTAATTAATTGTTGCAGTCGTTTGCCATCACTGATGTGAAACTTGTTTTTCTCTAATCAGTGATGCAAATGTCCGCGATAATTTCTTAAATAATATTTATGTTTGCTTAGAATTTTTAAATCATAATTTAATTATTTTTTAGTAGTAGCTTTTTTAAAGTGAAAGTGTTTATGCCCGAATGACTTATAAAGTCACAACCTTATACTTTCTAGTTTATATTTATAAAAAGAAAAACCCTTAGAAAAAGTTTTGGTGGCCTCTTTTAACCTTAGATTGCCTGTCCTCAAGAGTCTCAGGCATGAGCTCAGGTGTGTGTGACGTATCCAGCAAAGCCAGGAGTGAGCTATTTCAAGTTAGATGGTACTGATACGATTTTCATGCCAGGACTATGATTCATACCTGCCACAAGGCCGCAGTCATGGCTCCAGAGTCCGTCGCCTTCACTGACCGATGAATACTTGGCAACTTATAAATGATCAACTAATCCTAATTGTTGTTGTTACCTGGCTAAATCATCTGTAGTAACACTTTCGCTGCCTTTGACATGTTTCAATGTTGAGCAATGTTCCCATTCCGGGACACTCACAGCGACAGTGTTAAAGAGATCTTTTACCTCAAGAATCATTTGATATGTATTAATAGTGTGAACCTATTTTATTTAATTTCTAAATTTAAGAATCCAGTGGCTTATTAATCACATAGCTTAATACTTGTAATTATTTTTAGATATTTTGTGGAAAGAAAACCAACATGGGAGGAGAATAGCTCATTAAAACAAGTAAAAGTTGACAACTCCATTGCCCAGTACACTGGCGGTCTTGTTCAGGTGGGTTTTTATTTATAGTTAGTGGCCTGGATGAAGAATTCTAGGCGTTGTTAGTAAAATGACAATTATATTTGTTTATATCTACTTTTATACAGAATATAGGCTACAAAGGAATTAACAGTGTGGGTTTAATCATATTTTAAAGCAGATGAACCTTGAAATGTTGTTTTAGCGACTTTCCCCTAAAAGCTATTACCGTAGTCGGCATGGTAAGACTTAGGCCTGGGACCATGATAACTTTTCATTTTGAGGTCCCCAGATGCCAAAAACACCACTCGTTCAAAATTATATATATATATGTGTGTGTGTGTCTGCGAATGCGATAACTCTCGTAAAAATTATCTGATTTTTATGAAATTTGGTACAAACATGTCTAGCAACATTTATGACTAAGTTCGAAAACCAGCTAGATTGCTCTATCCAAAGGGGTATTTTGGGGGGTTTTGCACCCCAAAAATGGATTTTTTTTTAGTTTTTTACATATACAGTAGAGTCCCGCTATTCCGAACCCCGCTATTCCGAAAATCCGCCTATTCCGAACTCAAGTTCGGAAATAAAAATAAAAAAATTTTAATCGGGAAAAATTAGTAAAATTTTTTTTGGTGAAAAACGTACATTTATTGATACAAAAATCAGTTAAAAATAAATGCTAACATAATAGAGTTCAACCTCTGATGTTGGCTGACTCTCATCACAAATCGTGAACTGTTTAAAAAAAATAGAGCCTAAGCTAAATGAAACCAAACTGGAATGAAAGCTGGTTACTTACAGTGAATGTCAGATCAATTTGAACGATTATGTAGAACCATTTTAAACACTGCTTAACACGAAAAATAACTAATTTCCAGCACACACTTAAGACGTAAAGTCAGTGATTTTCTTCTGGCGAAGAGCACTAAATCGACTTGACGATGCAATGTTCCGCCATCGCCGCATAAACATAACGTCATTCGGTGTTGATGAAGCGTGTTGTTCGACGTAGCGTAAGGCGAGGTCGAGAGCAGTTGCCGCGTCGACGTGTGATATGACTGCAGTTTGAGCGTTTACCTCCTCATCGCTTTCATTTGAGTCGATGTCACCTGATGAACCCTGCACCATTGCTACAATGTCTTCGTCTCCGTACTCCTGGTGGCCATCGTCGTCAACGGCAGTCCACTCCTGAACACAGTTCTCTTCCGCGTCTTCACAGCCAGGGATTTTCTTAACTAGTGGAAGAAGGTCACAGTCTTTCACTATAGTAGCAGTTGTTTCGACAAATTCCAAAGAAGGCCAGAGATTTTTCCACGATTTTTGTAGAGCACCCTTAGTAGTGTTATCCCATGCCTCCGCAACCCAGTAAATTACATCTTTTACTGTAATTTTCTTCAGTTTTTGCAGGATTGTTAGTTGATTTTCATCCTCTTCAAGCAGTGTCCGGAGGAGCATTTTTCGGTAATTCTGTTTAATGGCCTGTAAAACACCCTGGTCCATAGGCTGAACAACTGAGGTAACGTTTGGTGGCAGAAAAACTGCTTTGATATCTCCACAAACAAGTTTCATTTCTTCTGGGTGGGAAGGGGCATTGTCTATCAACAGAAGAGCACGATTAGGCAGTCCATTTTCCTTATTGAACGCAGTCACTTTCGGGACAAACTGGTTTTTGAACCATTTTTCGAACAAGTCGCGATCCATCCAAGCTTTTTTTTGATTAGTGTAATATACAGGGAGTGAGTTCATGTTCATGTTTTTGAACGCACGTGGTTTCGCCGATTTGCCTATTACCATCAGCGGTAATTTGTTTGTGGCCGAGGCATTACTGCACGCTAAGACGGTTAATCGTTGTTTGTCCATTTTAAATCCTGGAGCAGATTTCTCTTCTTGCGAAGCGAGACTTTTGGTAGGCAAAGCCTTAAAATTTAATCCAGTTTCATCCGCGTTGTACACTTGCTGCGGGGAGTAGTTTTGGGATGAAACGAGGTCTTGAAATTCCTCAAGGTAATTGACAGCTGCTTCGTTGTCAGCCGACAGCTTCTCCCCCGTAATCGTGAGCTGTCTAATTCCGTGTCGTTTTTTCCAACGATCCAGAAAACCACAGCTAGCTGAAAATGATGGGTCACCATTCATAAGGTTGTTTAGCTGCACCGCCTTTTCTTTCACCAAAGGGCCACTTATGGGGATTCCTTTTTGTCTCTCTTGATTAAACCACAAAAATAAAGCCTCGTCAAGTTTTTCGTACGACGAAACCGTAGTTTTTTGCCGTTTTTCAATCGTTTTTTCACTTGAAGCAGAGCAAAACTGCTCAATTTTAACTCGATTCTTTTTCCAGTCACTAATTGTTGCTTTTCCAACACCATACTCGATTGATAATTTAGTGGCACTTTCTCCCTTGTCCAGTCTTTTTAAAACCTCTAGTTTTTCTTTTAAAGTACACGAGGAACGACTTCGTTTACTAGCCATCGTCAAGGAATTAACTTACACTCACGGAACGGAAGCTTTATAATAAAATTTCTATACTCGCACACAGTTCATTACACTCCGCAGGAGTAAACAACCACTGACCGATATACGATTACACACACAATGCGCAACGCACCAATAATTTGTGTTTGGAACGGAGGGAAGAGAGAGAGAGAGAGAGTTGGTAGGGTGGGGCGGGATGATGAGTCTATTTTTACAACGCTGTCGAACACCTGCGCTATGAGTCATCGAAGGTCACTGTCCTCCCCTTCCGGCTTTCAATAAATTTGCTCTCTCGCCGATCACTACAGTTTCGAGGATTACCCCACAGTTAATATACGCATTAACAAGTCAATACGTTGGTATTATTAATGAAATCCGCTTATTCCGAACTCCCGCTAACCCGAACAGGGCTCGGTCCCAATTAGTTCGGAATAGCGGGACTCTACTGTAATATTTTAGTAAATACAATTTTATTTTTCAACGTTGAATTCAGCTTAAAAAAAACAAACAATTTGGTATTTTGATCATTGCTCTAAGACAATTGGTTACAGAGATATTGAAAGTGGTAAACGCAGTACGTTGTCCAATGTTATTCTTATGGAGAATAAGAAAAATTGTATTATCTCGCTTATCTATCAACTTTTACTGACAAAACTTGGTATATTGCTTCATATCGTTGAGGTCTATTGATATTTGCTCAAAAACATTTTTTGGCCGATAGTTCTCGTAGCAGCAAACTACGTACTTAGCCCGCATGTTATTCTTATAATGGAGTACAAGTGACATGTTATCTTCCTTAATTATGAACATAAATTAATAAAACTTGGTATATTTAGTTTTTAGCTAGTTGAGTTAAATTGATATTTGTATGAAATCCCATTTTTTGTGTTCCTTGTTTCAGCAAACCTGCATACTCAGCCGCGATGTTATTCTTATAGAGAATAATTAAAATGTCATAAATCGTTTATTTATAAATGTATATTGATGAAACTTCGTATGTAGCTTTATGTGGTATTAAGATACATATATATGCATTGGAAATTCGCTGAGTACGCAGGTTTGCTGCTACAGGGGTATTTTAAACTATGGGAATTTGTTCCTTGTATATTAAAATTCATATGAGATGTTCATTTAAAATGCCCTCTATTTAACACGTTTAGGATCGAGAGATAATAATCAGATTTGTTGGGAGGGACTTGTAACAGCTTTTTTGATGATTGCAAATACCAAGATTATATACAATATATACAATACCCCCATATAAGCAAACCTGCATACTCAGCGATTTTCCAATGCATATACATGTAAATTAATACCACATAAAGCCACATACCAAGTTTCATCAATATACATTCATAACGATTTATGATATTTTAATTATTCTCCATAAGAATAAGATGGCGGCGGAGTATGCAGGTTTGATGAAACAAGGAACACAAAAAATGGGTTTTTATACAAATATCAATATAAATCAACTAGCAAAAGCCACATACCAAGTTTTATTAATTTATGTTCATAATTAAGAGAGATAACATGTCATCTATTCTCCATAAAAATAACATGGGGGCTAAGTACGTAGGTTTGCTGCTACGGGAACTATCAGCCAAACAATTTTATTTGTGCAAATATCAATAGACCTCAACGATATGAATCAATATACCAAGTCAATATATCAGTATAAGTTGATAAATAAGCAAGCTATACACTTTTTCTTATTCTCCATAAGAATAACATTGGACAACGTTCTGCGTTCAAAACTGTATATATTAATATGTTTCCGTGGGTGCGATAACTCTCAAATGGTTTTTTTTTGAGTTTTTTATATATAATATTATTATAATTATTATTGCATTGAATTCAGCTTAAAAAAAACAATTTGGTGTTTAGATCATTGTTCTACGTCAATGGTTACAGAGGTATTAAAAGTGCTAACCACAGTTCGTTTTCTAATGTTATTCTTATGGAGAAAAAGACAATTTGATATCTCGGTTATTTACGAACATAAACTGACAAAACTTGGTATATTGCTTACTCTGGTTGTGGTTTGTTGTTGTTTGTACAAAAAAAGAAAATTTTCGCCTATGGTTCCCGTAGCAGCAAACCTAGGTACTCGGTCCCTGTCATTCTTATGGAGGGTAATAAAAATGTTATATATCGCTTATTTATGAATGTATATGGATGAAACTTGGTATGTGACTTCACTTAGATGAGTTCTATTGATATTTGCTTAAAAACACATTATTTTGTGTTCTTTTTTGCAGCAAACCTGCATACTCATCCCTAATGTTATTCTTATGGAGATTAATGAATATTTTAAACATTGCTTATTTATGAATATATTTCCTGTGAATCCTGGTAAGAGGCTTAATGTGTCATCAAGACATATAAATTCATTGGGTGAGTTCGCAGGTTTACTGTGACGGGGGTATTTATATTTAAACTTTACATTGTGGATTCTTAAAAAAAGGTTTTAAGTCAGGATTTAGGCCGCTTAATCTTAATCACATCCCTAATGATTTCATAGCAGGGCACATGCAACATTGCTCTGCTGAATATACATATTGTTTGTACTTTAGATTTGTGTTTTCAAGAGTTCCCATTCTATAATAATTCAGAGAGCCAAGCCATGAAGTTTATCGTTTTCTTTAATTTGTTTTAATAAATTATTACTCTTGTTATATGTATTTTCACTGTGCAGTGCTAAATGAAGAAGTCGGGATTATAGGTTTTATTGTGCTTGCATTTAAAATGTGTATATGCATCTTTGAGATAGTAGTTGTCAAATGTTCTCCTGACCACAACATACAGTTAGTCAACTATGCCTTGTTTAAGAGAACAAAAGGAAATGGTATTCAGGAATTATAGCAGGGCATTAGAAAATTGGTGCCTCATTGTGGTATGGCATTACAAAATTGACAGCATAAGATTCTGCTGTCAACAGAAGTAGGTACCTCTAATATAGTGTTTGTTGAAATGATGATAAATGTAAGTAAACTTTCTTTTAAAAACTGTTGTTTAAATGTGGTGTTTATCGTGTTGGGCAGGAGGAGTGTGAGATTCCGCAGTATGCCGGGCCGTCAGGGCTGCCCGAGCTGGCTCACGTGGTGGTAGCACTGGAGGGCGTGTCGCACCAGGATCCGGACTTCATCCCCATCTGTGTGCTGAACATGTTGATGGGTGGTGGGGGGTCGTTCAGTGCAGGGGGGCCGGGGAAGGGCATGTACACCAGGCTGTACACTAATGTGCTCAACAGGTACGACCTCTCGATGTTTATTGCTGTTCTGTCTACATCAAAAAACTAAAGCTAAGCGTTTGCGTCATGAATTTCAGCACTCGAAATGATTGAAATGTCTTTGGTATGTAGAAAGTCTGACTGCCTACAGACAGTCAGTGGTGTGTTTTTATTCAGCAAGTGTTATTGAAATGATAAACGACTGTTTTCACTATTGTTTTGCGTAATTTCAAAATTACCAAAAACTACTATATAAAGGTTACTTTTTAACAAAGTGGGTGAACCATATGCCTTTTTTAGTGATGTTTTTGCTAGAAACAGTTTTTTTATTTTATTTTGGAACTTACATTTTAGCCATGAACAAGGCACTGACTGTGATTTGAAAATAATAAATATTGTAAATCACATGAAAAGTAAGTGTCAGCTATTTTACATGCCTAGCTCAACAGTGTCTGTTGATGAGAGCACCGTCTCCTTCAAAAGGAAAATACTTTTCCGAGTAGAAAACCCGATGAAGCCTACAAAGTTTGGGATAAAGATATTTATATTATCAGACGCCATCAATGGGTACATATATAATTTTGATCCCTACTATGGAAAACAGGAACAGAAGTTAGAAAATATTGAACAGGAGATGGAAAATACAGACGAGGAACATGAAAATTCCGATGAGGAGGCTCAAAACATTGACATGAATCCTGAAATTGATGACAGGGAGCTACTCAAAACAACAAAAGTTGTAACTAAACTGTGCAAATCTCTCATAAAAGACCCCGCAAACCCCTTCAGGTCATCATGTGTTCGTTGACCGTTATTACAACAGAGCCCGCAACTTGCTCCTGAACTCCTTAAAATGAACATGCACTTGACTGTGCAACAGTTCATAAATTTGTTCATAATTATGTATATAAATAAATAATAAATATAGCCTACCATAATAAATATTAATAAATACCTTCCTATTAAACCCTCAGATAAGATAAAAGTTGCCCCACCAATTCTTATTAGGCCTATATAAGTAGAAGATACAGCATATATAAGTGTTCTCAACAACTTAGTCATATAATATTTAAATAGCTTATTCACAATTTAATTAATTATAAAAGCCTATTTAAGATATAAAATATGTATAAGCTGTTTCAAACACTAAATTAAATTAATATATATGAAATAAATAAATCTCAAAACAAAAATTTGCATAAAGACAATTTCATACAATACTACATTCATCTGCGTGATTAACCCTAGGAGTGGCCAATGGCCGAGATTCGGCCCTATTTTGTGCAGCCTACTGTGGCAAGGGCCGAGAATCGGCCATTCGGGACCGAAAATTTTGTGACATAAAAAAACCACTAATAATCAACTCAAACTGAACAATATATATAGCATTCGAAAGATAATATTCTGAACTTTCATTTCATTAAATAAACAAACCCTGTAGCAGCCATACAACAATGTCACGACGATTAGAAATCAAATGAATTTCTGGCGCGATGCGATTCTAGCAGCCGAAGCTCAGAAAATGTCAAAACACTACTTTTTTAAAATTACCCAGCTCGGGTAATTTTTGTCGTGGGAAGTTGCGGTTGGTACCAATGCACTGCTAAAGAGATGCGCTTTATTTTGGTGTTGATGTTTTGAACGAAATATTGATTAGACAGATCATATGATTTTTTTTGAAAACAGGTGTTTTTTGTTTTTTTGTAAAATGGCAGATGGCCGAAAAAGGGCCATTAGGAAAATCGGATTTATATCTAGTGTAAGTTATAGTTACTAGTCAAATAATATGTTATTTTGAAGAGGAAGAAATGTAGAGTAATTTAGTTTCGCCGTTGGCAGCACTGTTTTATTCTGAAAATCATCACCAAGGAATTGTTTCATTACGTCACATTTTTGCCTAATCGGCAACTGCGCAGCTGTTTGCTGTTTACGAAGTCTCAGTCAGTTTGTTTGGCTCGCTCCAACTGTATTGTATTTGGTATTACTGTAAACAGCAGATTTCAGGCTTTCTTCTTATATCTGTCTCGATGTGTTGTGTTTTTGTTGACAATATGACATGACATTTGAAATATGCAATGTCGAAGTCCCAGTCCAAAATGGCGCGCTATGTTTGACCGCTGTCAGTTGTGTAAGATTGTTTTAGTTATTTATTTAGCCGAATTTACGCAAAAATGGGTTGTAGTGACATTCGGGTTGCTCTTGAATAAAGTATTAGTGACGTTGATGACGATTTAGAGGGTAATATAGGCAGTGATATTGAGATGAACGACTTTCCTGATGTTGCGTCGTAGGCCTAGGCTAATTGGATTATTTATCTGGTAGTGGTGAGTTATATATTTATATGTATACTCCTATGTATTCTATGTATAACATGTTATATATGTCTATGTAGGGAATTTAATGTACTACAACATGATTATATTGCTTTGGGGGCAAAAAATTAGACAAAAAAGTTATATACTAAATACTGTGAAATCTTTTTTTTCCAAATACACAAAAATAGCAAAACATTCTTTTATTTAAATTTATTTATAAGTGATAACAATTTGTTACCATCAACTTTATGACTTTTTTGGATTCCTTACTTCATTAGCTTTACAAATATGTATATATCATTATTAGTAAATACATATATTACATGACTTATTTACAACACAACCTAACACTGTACAGTTTACATATATTTCGGGTTTCCGTTTATCCTATCCTATCCTATACTCTAATATGAGTAAAGTTTGCTTGCTTGCTTGCTTGCTTGCGTGCTTGCTTGCTTGCGACACGGATCTCAAAAACGGCTCCAACGATTTCCTTCAAATGTTCAAAATAACTAATTTCTGGGATAAAAATAAGTTCTAGACAGGCCTCATCCCTAGGAAAAATCAAAAATAATGTAAAAAAACTAAAATGAAAAGTTAAAAAAATTAACATTGGGCTTATGGAGTTTCAAATCAAAACAAAAGAATTGTAACAGCTGTTCATAATCAACCAGGGAACTGTCAAAGTAATACTCATGTTGTTTATGATTATTAAAATGTGGTTTCCTGAGAGCAGAGATTAAAAGATTTGAGTTAAGATTACATATATAGAGTAGTAAAATAAATCAAAGGGACATTGAGCTATAAATAACAACTGGAGGGACCTTAAAAATGTAGAAAAGAGGCAAATGAGTTATAGAAATCAGATTATCAGTAGGGGAAGTGGTGAAATATTACTACAAGTCATCTAAACAAACTGACTGGCCTTCCCCCGAGCAAAGCTCGGCCCCCCAGGTACTTATTATATTACACCCCTAAAACTTACAAAACAAATTATTTCCATACCATGTTATATATTTCTAAGTAGGGAATTAGATTGTTTACAAAATGTACATAATGAATTTTCCATAAAAAATCTGTAGAAAAAATTTCACCAAGGCTACTTTTGAAATTTCACAAATAAAATTCTAATTGTTTTTCTTCTTTTCACTTTACCGAAAAAATTGCCTTTCTAGATCTTTATTATTTTAGTATTTCTAAATTCCCCTGTTCTTCCTGATCAAAATGAATATAAGGTTGGCTAGGTTTACTTCTACGGTTGAATTTATACGAATTTTCAAAAAAATGTCTGCAAAATCGACAAATTTAGCCTGCCATTCCACACTTTAGCATTGGGCCACTCCTAGGGTTAAAAAGTGAAACAGTGACAGCAAGATTAAGAAGACCTAAGTGCATTGTTACTGTGGACCAGATGAAAACAAGAAAATGCATCTCCCCTGTTGCAATGTGGCTGCCTGTGTGTTAAGTTGATTTTGTGGGTTCTCATTCCCTAAAATTAATAACTATCCCTTTAATAAGTAATACCCCCGTCGCAGCAAACCTGCGTACTCAGCGAATTTCCAGTGCATATATATATGGGTACCACTACTAGCTAGAGCCACTTACCAAGTTTCACAAAAATACATTAATAAATAAGTGATGCATAGCATTTTATTTATTCACTATAAGGATTACATATAAATCATAAAATAATTGAACATATAATGCTGTCACAGGTACCACTGGATGTACAATGCGACAGCCTACAACCACGCGTATGCAGATACAGGGCTGTTCTGTATACATGCCAGCGCGACACCCCCCCACGTGCGTGACATGGTGGATGTTCTCACCCGAGAGATCGTGGCAATGACGGGCCCTACGGGTGATAAGGAACTTAGGGTATGTAAATCATATAGTTAAGTCTGTTAAACCTGCGGAGTTTAATTATATAGCGTTTGATGTGGTGATGCGTTGCGGGTGAATTAATTCAATACATTGAAAGAACAATCTTATAAGTAACAAATTAAGTTTTAATAGAAAAGAAACAAATATAAACACACATGATTAATCGGAAACTATTCTGTATGACCTACGTTAAGAAATAGTTATTGAATCTGACGACAACACTGAATTTCAAGGTAGGTTTCAAAAGTTAGATTCAAATTATGTATCTTTCAGTCAGTGTAAAACCGAAATAGTGGCAAAATTTATTGCATTAGGGCTAACTGATGAAATAGAAATTGAGCAAACATCAATTGACGAAATGGATGCTATGTATTTCCATATTTTAGAAATTCAAAAGAAATGTGTTGTAACTGACAGTAATTTGAATCAAACTCCTCCTAAAATGCAACCTCAAGTTAGACTACCTAAAACAGATTTACCTACTTTTTCTTGAAACCTAAAAGACTGGCCCCATTTTAAAGACATGTTTCAGTCCTTAATACATGACAATGAATCGCTTCCAAACATTGAAAAGTTTCATTACCTTGTTCTTGTCTAAAGTTAGAGCCCTTGACACAGGCTAAAACCTTGCCCTTAACTGCTCAAAACTATCTAATAATTTGGGATCAATTAAAGGGACGCTATGACAACAAACGCCTTCTTGCATCTTGTTATCTTGGGGAAATTCTTAATGTATTCTTAATTCTGTGTATGCTTAAACAGTGAATCGAGTCAAAAATGTAAGGCCGTTCATTGATTTATTATCTGAAAATACTACCGCTCTCAAAGCTTTGCAGTTTCCATTGATTACGGTGACTTCATCCTTTGCCATGTTATCTTACAGAAACTTGATAAACATATCCGTCAGCTTTTCGAACGTAGATATTCTAAAGATGAATTTCCAATGTTTGTAAATTTGTTAAGTTTTCTTAAGGATCATTGCAAATCACTTGAAGCAGCTTGCCCGCTTGATAACAGTTCAGCTAAAGCTCCGCGAACAGGAATGGTGAATCGGCCCAAGTTTTGCCAAACAAGTAAGTTTGGAAGTAAAAAGTTTACACCTCATATCACAGTAAAAGTTTACCTTATGTCACAGCTATCACCCCGCAATATTCATCTGTCAACCAATTCACAATAAAGGTATACCTGCTTATACTGTAACAATAAGGATCATGTAATCTATCGCTATCCACGATTTACTGCTTTTTCCATTGTTCAACGCAAGGAATTCATATTAACCAAACAAGCATGCTTCAACTGTTTGTCCCATGGACATTCTTCCAAGTCATGTAACTCAAAAACATTTTGCAAAATAAGTTCTAAATGCCATCACACAATGCTTCATGATTCATCGCATACGTTTTCAGGTGCACTGCCCACTTTGAAACCCAGTGTAGTACATACCGCAGGACAGACTTCCCCATTACTCAATTCTCAAACCACTTCGCTTTCTATGCATGTGAACACTCATGTAGGTACTTCAACATCTACCACCCTTCTTGGTACTGCTGCTATCCAGATTAGGGATTCAAATGGAATCTTCCACACCATCAGAGCACTTTGTGATCCTGGTTCACAAGTAACTTTCATTACAGATGAGTGTACGAATAAATGATCTTTAACTCGCAAAAGCAATGAATCTTCAATTCTAGGAATATCTCAGTCCCCTAATTGGTAAAACAACTATTGGTAACCTTTTGCCTTCTAGTCTAACGACACATCTTTGCATTTCTGAAAACAATTCTTTGGATTTGTCTCTTAAGAAATTTTGGGAGTTAGAGGAATCTGCCAAAAAGGTTCACATCAGCCGCGAAGATAAACATGTTGAACAAATCTATAATCAAACAACTGAAAGAGTTCTCACTGGTAGATATATTGTAAAGTTATCCTTCCATTCGGAACCTCCCGGACCTATGAGAATCTTATAACAAGGCAAGTCACAGTTTCAAGAATCTAGAGTCTCGCTTAAATCGTAAAAATGAATTAAAACAACAGTATACCCAGTTCATGGACGAATATCTACAGTTAGGACATTGAGGCGTGCAGATGTAGGTAAGGTAAATATTCCTAAATATTTCATACCACATCGTGAAGTATTCAAGTTGTCACAAGATGGTAGTAAAACACAACAGATTCGTGTTGTTTTCAATGCTTCCACAAAAACTACAAATGGACAATCTCTCAATGATCAAGTATTTGTTGGTCCTAAATTGCAAAACGACATTTGTGAAATTATTTCTAAGTATAGACTGTCAACTTGCGTGTTTACAGCTGATATCACTAAGATGTATCGACAAATTGATATACACCCTGATCATCAAGAATACCAAGCAATTCTCTGGAGATCAACACTTCAGGAACCTGTAAACTGTTTCTTGTTGAATACTGCCACTTATGGAGTTTCAAGCGCTCCATATCTTGCCATTTGGACCCTTCACCAACTTGCTAAAGACGAAGGTAGGTCCTTTCCATTGGCAGCTAACACTTTAGTAAAAGATATATTTGGCGATGACATACTCACAGAATCGAATTCCTTAGAAGAAACTCTTTCCTTGAAATCTTAACTAATTTCATTGCTCAAACAAGGGGGATTTGAATTAAAAAAGTGGGCTAGCAATTATCCTGAACTGTTAACAGATGTTATGAACCCAACAAAGAAATTAGATTCAATGAATATGATGCTATTAAGGTGCTAGGTATTAAATGGCTTCCTAAATCTGATTGTTTCTCATATGAAGTAAATCTCAAAGATTATAAGGTAAACAAACGGGACATTTTAAGTTTGTTAACTTCTATCTATGACCCCCTTGGCAGGGTAACACCAACTGCACTTTGGGCCAAAAAAACTAATGCAAACCCTTTAGACCTTAGGAGTAGGTTGGGATGATCCTCTCCCTGATGACATTATTTGTTGTTGGTCACAGTTTGTTTCACAACTACCGTCCCTTGGAAGTTTGTTAATTCCCCGTTTAGTAGTACCATCCAATTCTGTTAATCTTCAGTTGCATGGCTTCTGTGATGTTTCAAGCGATGGATATGGAGCCTGTTTATATCTGCGAGCCTGTTACATCTGAAGGAATTTCTGTATCCCTAGTTATTGCTAAGTCAAAGGTCGCCCCTCTCAAAAGTCTCACTATCCCAAAGTTAGAGTTGTGTGCGGCTTTTTTACTATGCAAGCTCGTTAAATTTTATTTTCAAGCTGTTTTTGAAAAACTAGGAAAACTTCCTCTATTTGCACTACAACTACAACTATTCACTTCCTTTCCAGTCCCAAAATAACTCAACTAACACGAAAGTAGAATTGACAGGAGTTATATTTGGATGTACGAGAATGAGGAAAACAGAAGTAAACAAAGCTAGTGGCCCGAGTTGCCGAGTGACCCTAAATTTTTTGTCTCATTCTTAATGGATGGTCTATTGTTCGGTTTGCGGCTGAGGGTCCCGGTAATTTATTAAAGAGATAACAGTTCCTAGTCCAAAATGCTAAAACCAAAAATAATTGTCGTACAAAGACAAATGGTGACTCATTTTTTCGTCTGATTACCACAAATAAAATAAAATGTCCATCAAAGTTGTGTGACTTTCAGTTCAAGCGATATGGGTAATACAATCGCTGTTTATCAGTTTTATTATTTTCCCCACTATTCAAATGTTTCTATGTTGATTTCCTTCTTTCCCGATATTTTATTTCTTTCTTCCCTCTATTCAAATTCTCCTCTTTCCCAACTTTTTCGACTGCTAGACATCTTAAAATGTATTGCTATTCAATTTATTTAAAGTAGGAATTTAAAATTACAGTATATTTAAAAAGTTGATCTACAATCATTAAACCATTTTTTTTTTTTAACAAATATTGCTTTATAATTTGTCTACAAAATTTAAAATCCTAAATTTAACATTATAAATTAATTTGTATTGGTCAAGAATAGTAAACATCCAAAGTGATTGTTTTATAACACATCAAACCAATTAAAAAAAATATCATGGGAGATTTTGTAACTTAAAGCATCAACAATTATATGAAAAATAAACATGCAATTCAACTTATTTGTTTGTTATTATTTACTTTTATAATTTTATTTTATTAATGAAAAATAATCACCAACCGATTGTCTCTAATTTATTAAATGAAAACCAATTACTGACTAACTTATTGTCTGTAAATAACGTATTACTTTGCTATTTTAACTGTTATTAGTAATCAATGGAATCGATTTGTAAGAAACGGAACCGGAATCAGAATAATAAAAATTGGAATCGACTCATCCCTAACCTCTTAACAAAATTTAAGTTAAAGGCTACGTTATTGCCCTAGGCTAACTTGTTATTATTTGGCTAAACAAGGATTTAAGCCTAGATAATTAATTAATTTTGTAATGGCCATAATATTTAAATTAAATTTATTTGATTTGATTACTAGTGAATTTTTAACCAACCCTCCTGCATAGTGTCTCTGCAGCAGTATTTATGTAAACCTGTGAAAAAAGTATGAAATAGGGATTTATAGGTACCGGTATATAATCATTAAAGTTTTTTTAGCAGAATTTCAGAATCTAAGTAGAAACTTAAATTTAAAGAATGTACGAGACAGTTATTAGGTAAGTTCTTTGAAAATAACCGAAACCGACAACCGTTTTTTGTAAAAAACCAAACCGAAACCGAACCGATAAAAAATGCAACCGACCCATCCCTAAAGGAAAGAGTTTCTTCTGAGGAATTCACACTGTGAGTATGTCATCGACAAATATATCTTTTACTAAAGTGTTAGCTGCCAATGGGAAGGACCTACATTCGTCTTTAGCAAGTTGGTGAAGGGTCCGAATGGCAAGATATGGAGCGCTTGAAACTCCATAAGTGACAGTATTCAACAAGAAACAGCTTACAGGTTCCTGAATGGTTGATCTCCAGATAATTGCTTGGTAATCTTGATGATTAGGAGTGATATCAGCTGTAAACACGCAAGTTGACAGTCTATACTTAGAAATAATTTCACAAATGTCGTTTTGCAATTTAGGACCAACAAATAATAGATCATTGAGAGATTGTCCATTTGTAGTTTGGCGGAAGCATTGAAAACTACACGAATCTGTTGTGTTTTACCATATTGTGACATTTTGAATACTTCATGATGTGGTATGAAATATTTAGGTTTTACCTAACCTACATCTACACACCTCATATGTCCTAACTGTAGATATTCTTTGATTTATTTGGACTTTACCTATCGCTTCTAGTGTTTAAAACTACGCTAGTGTTTAAACACTAGAAGCGATAGGTAAAGTCCAAATAAATCTAAAAATAAATTCAAATTCATCGCTATTCTGTGTTTCAAAAGTACTGTAGATATTCGTCCATGAACTGGGTATACTGTTGTTTTAATTTATTTTTACAATTTAAGCGAAACTCTAGATTCTTGAAACTGTGACTTGCCTTGTTATAAGATTTTCCTAGGTTGCGAGGTTCCGAACGGAAGGGTAACTTTGCAATATATCTACCATTGTGATCTCTTTCGGTTGTTTGATTATACATTTGTTCAACATGTTGATCTTCGAGGCTGATGTGAATCTTTTTGGAGGGTTCCTCTAACTCCCAAAATTTTTTAAGAGACAAATCCAAAGAATTGTTTTCGGAAATGCACAGATGTGCCGTTAGACTAGAAGGTCGTTGTTTTACCAATTAGAACCCAACCAAAAATAAACCTAAATGGTGTAGCCAACCTTTCATGGCTTCTGCCCGCCATCAAATATCTCTGCAAACATATCAGCTCCTATTAACAAATCTATTTACCAAGCACGTCAAAATGGGGATCAGCTAAATCAATGTTTTTGTACAAATCTCTTACGTTTGGGGGCAATGGTTGGCAAGGAAGCGGTGCAGTGATTCATTATAGAATAACTGTATTAACTGGAAAACATGGATGGTTTTGAAAGCGAGGTTTAATACAGCAATCAACTGATTCATTAGCGGCCTTTATAGGGGGACTGAGATATTCCTAGAATTGAAGTTTAATTATTTTTACGAGGTAAAGATAATTTATTCGCACACTCATCTTAATGAAAGTTACTTCTGAACCAGGATCACAAAGTGCTCTGATGATGTGGAAGATTCCATTTGAATCCCTAATCTGGATAGCAGCAGTACCAAGAAGGGTGGTAGATGTTGTAGTACCTACATGAGTGTTCACATGTTTAGAAAGTAAAGTGGTTTGAGAATTGAGTCTGTCCTGCGGTATGTACTACACTGGGTTTCAAAGTGGGCAGTGCACCTGAAAACGTATGCGATGAATCATGAAGCATTGTGTGATGGCATTTAGAACTTATTTTGCAAAATGTTTTTGAGTTACATGACTTGGAAGAATGTCCATGGGACAAACAGTTGAAATATGCTTGTTTGGTTAATATGAATTCCTTGCGTTGAACAATGGAAAAAGCAGTAAATTGTGGACAGCGATAGATTACATGATCCTTATTGTTACAGTATAAGCAGGTATACCTTTCTTGTGAATTGGTTGACAGATGAATATTGCGGGGTGATAGCTGTGACATAAGAGGTGTAAACTTTTTTACTTACAAACTTACTTGTTTGGCAAAACTTGGGTCGATTCACCATTCCTGTTTGCGGAGCTTTAGCTGAACTGTTATCAAGCGGGCAAGCTGCTTCAAGTGATTTGCAATGATCCTTAAGAAAACTTAACAAATCTGCAAACATTGGAAACGCATCATTAGAATATCTTTGTTCAAAAAGCTGACGGGTTTGTTTATCAAGTTTTTGTAAGATAACATGGCAAAGGATGAAGTCACTGTAATCAACTGGAAACTGCATAGCTTTGAGAGCGGTAGTATTTTCAGATAATAAATCAATGAACAGCCTTAAATTTTTACTCGATTCACTGTTTAAGCATGGCACATTAAGAATTTCCTCAAGATAACAAGATGCAAGAAGGTGTTTGTTGTCATAGCGTTCCTTTAATTGATCCCAAATGATTAGATAGTTTTGAGCAGTTAAAAGCTGTGTTTTTAGCCTGTGTCAAGGGCTCTAACTTTAAACAAGAAACAAGGTAATGAAACTTTTTAATATTAGGAAGCGATTCATCGCCATGTATTAAGGACTGAAACATGTCTTTAAAATGGGGCCAGTCTTTTAGGTTTCCAGAGAAAGTAGGTAAATCTATCTTACGTAGTATAACTTGAGGTTGCATTTTAGGAGGAGTTTGATTCAAATTACTCTCAGTTACAACACATTTCTTTTGAATTTCTAAAATATGGAAATACATTGCATCCACTTCGTCAATTGAAGTTTGCTCATTTTCTATTTCATCAGTTAGCCCTAATGCAATCATATTTCGGTTTGACACTGACTGAAAGATACATGATCTGAATCTAACTTTTGAAACCTAACTTGAAATTCACTGTTGTCGTCAGATTCAATAACTATTTCTAAACTTAGGTTATACAGAATAGTTATTCTTTTGATGAGACTTACTTTCTTGAAACAAAGAAGTTCCAACTAATTTTCAATATCTTCATTAATTTTTTCAACTGATAAATTTCAATAGAAACAATTTTAATTTAACTTTAATACTAATTTCTCAAAAAAAGTCCAATTAGTTTTGTAATGTATCAACAATTCAAACTGAAACTTTCAGTTAATGATACTGCAGTTGACTTTAAGTATTTGTGACAAATTTAAATAAAAGAAAAACTTAATATTAAACATTAATAACATAATAAAAGGTATTTTTTAATATGGCAATGAACTTGATCATCCTCTGCTTGGCTTGAAGAAAAAATAGTAATGTTCAACTCACCAAAACTTCCGTATTTATCAATAACTAGATACATTTTACTGTAAAATCCATGGCTGATTCTATCCGGCCTGGAGGACCAAATTGTTTGATGCCTTGATGCGTTGCTGGTGAATTAATTCAATATATTGAAAGAACAAACTTATAAGTAACAAATTAGGTTTTAATGGAAAAGAAACAAATATAAACACACATCATTGACAATAATAAAGAAAACAGTCATGAGGAATAGTATCAGGTGACAACTGCACCAAACATATAGCCTACAGCAGGGTTTAAGCAGAGGAAACATTTTTTTGAGTAAAAGTGCAACAAGCTCTTAGAGACTTGTAGCTAAAATATTTTCCTTTTAGCAGTTTTGTCGCGTGTCATTACTATTTTTTGTTGTAAGTAGTTTTGGCTTTATTTAATTTTAGCCCTCCACATTCTCGCATTCGCCATCGCTCGGCTAGACTCAGCGACTACAGAGTGTGCGCCAAGCCAAGTCACAGCGATTGACGTCTGCTAGGGGGTTAGCTACTGTCACTGTACAACTGTCATATCAGTAACTCGTGCATTCCGTTTACACGGTACATATTTAGTTGAAACCTACAGCAACTGTCAATATCTACGTAATGGAGGCTCGTCTCGTTTACCACTCGCTCAGAGATGATCGGTAAAGTGACGTAGTGCAACCAATGCAACGTTGTCAAGCTTTTACAACATCCCAACTGCTCTTCATATCTTCTTTTTGGTTGTGGATCGTGATCAGGTCGCATTGCAGACTACGTTCAATATTTACCTCTTATTTTAAAGTAGGCCTAATGCAAAAATAAGTTGCAAAAGAAAATAGACTTTTAATACCATTTGTATTGTTAAAACCAGAGTTTTCTGGAATAAAATTAAAACATTTCTATACTTTTCTTTGTAGTAAAAAAGCGGCAGCCTGCCTAAATATTGTCGCATTTTCGTGGTGCATGTCACTTTAGACTATCACATATATAGTGGGAAAACTAGTTGAGCGAAGCTCTCTTTCCCTCACTTTGTCACTTCTTTGTAACGGCATCACGGTGTAATGGCTTTACCGATTGATATGACATTTGGCCAGTAGGTAGGTGATACCGAGGAGAGGGTTTTTCTTTAGAGATTTGCAAAATTCCTCTTAGGTTATGCCTCACTGGGTCTTAAAGTTCACAATAATTGAAGAAATATTTTATTGGGTTTATGTCACAAGTTTTTAACTGACTTCATTTAAATTAAATAAACAGCTATTAAAAACTGCCACTGTTTTGTTTACATTATTTTAAATTTGTTAACTAAATGTAGCGTTCTTCCCCGTAGATCTTCTTTGTTCGCGCTTTAACGTTGTAACTGTTGCTTTGCTTATTTATGCATCTAAAGTGTAATGGCAGACCATCCTAGTTTAATTAGGCTCTTCATTGCAAATTTACCTTGCTATTTATCATATAAATGGCTATTTGAGGGGATGGCGGTGTTTTGATAAATGTTCATGTAAATATAAAAACTTATGAATATTATCGTTACTAATGTAGTCCTCTGGACACAGCACCTCTTGGTGGTCAGTGGCCTACTATCTGTAGGGACAAGTGTTGTGAAGTATGATCATTAAGAAATAAGTTATACTTAATTCTTTCTTATACATTCATGAATACATATTAGCTTTTGATTATCTGACTGGATCTGGCTGGATTATCTGTAGGAAAACCTTTTTCATCTTCCAAACCAGTGTGGATACAAACCGCAGCTACAAACATTGGGTGTTCTCTTTTCCAGAGAGCCAAGACACAGCTTCAGTCAATGCTACTGATGAACCTGGAGGCGAGACCTGTGGTCTTTGAGGACATCGCTCGTCAAGTACTGGCCACAGGGCAGAGGAAAAGACCCGAAGTCTTCATGGAACTGATAGGTATTTAAAAGCTTTACCTACAGCTAACTTCTACTTTTGTCGCTCCGCCATAGTTTTAAAACACTGCTTCTCCACTATGATTCAGCATACATTCTTTTTAGGAGAATAGTACATTGGGCAAGTTAATGGTACGTTGATCAGGCTTGCTAAAGGCATTAATTGTTTCTACAGCCGAGAGGCATTAACAGCCCAAATGACACTGTCACTAGACTTACAAAGGTCACAGAGAAAGGACGTGATACAGTGTTAGAGAGGCGAGTTTCCTGTTTCGACTCAATCACTGCGCCACTGTTGCCAGTGTAAACTGGCATAGACAGTGGCGCACCTGGTGGGTGACAAAGACGAAGTGTAACACAGTTCACGGTCTGAATCTAGACTTTTGTGTGTGGCAGTACTAAAGTTAACCCCAGAATTCACTTTTGAGATTCACCACTACTGGTTGGGAGGCCTTCAATTTGGTAACGTTTCAAACTGGTCCCATTTCATATAGGTAGCTCAAATAATTCAAATTAGTAACGAAGACCGTCATCGCCCCAGAAGTACTGCCCATTCCTCTCCCTTCTGAGAAATAGGCGTGGTATCCCAGGGATGTACGCTGTACATCCGTCGCTACTGCAACAACGGTCTACCACGTCCAAGCCCAAAAAATTCCCTCGTCCGATCCGAAATTACCCGTATGCATTCAGAAACTTCAATAACAGGCAGGACTAAGTTTGCTCTCAGTTCGTATAGTTTTATAACAATCTGTCTTCTATATTATTAAAATAATTTCTTGATTTTTGTTCGGACATTTTCGACTTCTAAAACTAATACATTATATACATATTTGGTATCAATCGAAAGCTCTCATCCTCTAGATGTGCCTTTTGGAGTTCCCATAAACTCTCGACCACGGGGCTTTGCCCTACAAGCTTTCAGAGTTCTAATGTTATCCTATGGAGTTATATTTTATTTAGTTAAGTTAGGTTAACCCACACTAACATTTAAAATAGTTACATCACCCGCATTACCCATTAATGGGAAATATTTTGTTTAAATGTATTTGGGTTGGCACACCTGTTTCCTGCCGCATATGGTAGTCCCGCCCTACAATGTATTTATTATCTCAAAAACGGTCAACCAATAGCATCACAGCTGCTGATGTAAGGGCGTAGTAGGCATAGCCGGGACCAGTTAGAAAAATCCTCACATTTTCAAGTTGGTAACATTGCTAGGTTAAAACGTTACCAGATTGAGGGGATCCCTGCTGATTCTATTACAACTAGATGGGCATATTTCTAAAACTGCAAATAAATAATTAGTAAGTTCTAATATTATTTTACTATAAATAAATTGTTCAGTACACTAAATCTCCACTAATTTAAGTAATTGGGACAGAAACCTGTACATTTACACATAAATTAGTGTGAAAATAGCCTATCAAATTATCTTTTTTAATGTTTTTGAGTTTTGTTTATTTTTCACATTTAGCAGTGAATATACTCTTCAAAGTAATGGCCCAAATATTGGTTTTGATTAAGTATTATTGGAGATAAGGCGTACTGATAGAAAAACACCCTTGAAAAATAATATATAAAGATTATAGATTTTACATTTTATACGTTTATATAATGTAAAATGTCCAAAAATAATAATACCGGTCGAGTAGAAGTTAAGTAGGCCTAAATATAATTAAATTCAAGGTTTCAAATGATTTGATCAACTTTATATAAAATACCAGCTGTTGCCCACAGGCTTTGCCCCCCAAATAATTTATAAAAATTATGACAGTTGTGTGCACTGCATTCTGTGGTTAGCTCGTGGAACTACTACGAATCAAGATCAGCTGTTTGTATTTCCATCAGCTCAAACAAAATTGAATGTCTATAAGGAATACATGGGAACTTTTTCGGGGTCTCTGGCGGAGCCCTAAGGTCAGATAAGGATAAAAACCATTTAGTTTTCCTATTTTATGCCTAAATAATCAGTGTACAAAATTTAAACTCTCTAGGTAAATGGGAAGTAGGAGAATTCGTGATGAGTGAGTGAGTGAAGGCTTTAGCTTTTATAGGTATAGATTAACGCTTGCACTTAAATAAAATAAGAACGCTTGTTTTTAAGTGTTTTATTTTAGTTGTTCTATCTGTTGTGATGCACTTCAACTGTGCCAAATTTCAGATAAGAAGGGTTTTGGTTAACTAAGTCTTGCTGTACTTGTTTTTAACAAATTTTTGATTTTTTTGCTTAATTTGAGTTTAAGAGCACTGTTTGAAAGTTCTCTTGATTTAGGATAGAGAAAAGATTAACATGTTTTCTGTTATCACATTAATAGCCTAAGTACCTATCGGATTATTTACTAATTAATCGATTGTTTATCTGTGTGTCTGCTTGTGTTCTAAGTAACTACAGTCAATTTTTTAACTGCCTAGTTATTTAATTACATTTTTTATCATTTTTAGAGAATGTAACTAGTGACGACATCAGCAGGGTAGCACAACGCATGTTACGATCACAGCCGGCCGTGGCGGCAAGAGGAAAGGTGCAGAAACTACCTACATTGGCAGACATTCAGGCAGCACTGACCAACAAGGATGGACGACTAGCAAGCAACCGGTCGCGACTTTCGCTCTTCAGATAAGTCTTCCAGACTCAATCTGCTCCCCAAATTTGTTCTAGTCTGCCCATCGTTCCACTTTTTTTAAGAAAATAAACAATTTTAGGAGAATCCGTTGAAAATGTTGTTGTATTTAATCTTTAGAAATTGTTATACATTTGGTTTTGTTTAGGCTAAACATTGATTTTTGTTATTATTCTGTCCAAATCTAAGTAAATCAGTGATGATTGAATTGTGAAGTTATTTACCCGAAATCTAAGTATTAATATAGCAATTTATTTAACTAAGTTTATCGCCTTCAGTTTTTAACTAATCTAGATTTCTTTATGCTTTACGTGTTCAGGACGAATAACCGTGGTTATCACCAGCCCATTTCATGAGGCGGATATTGAGATAACAACAACTGCACACACAAAATAAACCCATGATAAAAAGATATACATTTTGCAACTCTTGAAGAATTAAAAATAATATTTGGTGGGTGGTTGTACCTAAATGGTTGTATAGAAATAGCATTAAAACCCAACCATATAAAGCCACTTACCAAGTTTCATTAATAAGCTAGATATACAATTTTACTTACTCTCCATAAGATTAACATTGGACAACATACTGTGTTTCGCACTCTCAATATCTCGGTGACCAATTGACGTAGAGCGGTGATCAAAATACCAAATTGTTTGTTTTTTTAGGCTGAATTTGTTGGCGTAAACCAAAATTTGGGTTTAAAAAGAATTATATGTAAAAAGTTCAAAAAACCCATTTTTGGTGTACAAAACCCCCCCCCCAAAACAAGTAGAGCGACCTGCCTGGTTCTCGAACTCATGAAAATACACGTATTACCAAACTTTCTTACACGTATATACCAGATTTCATCAAGATCAGACCATTTTAGCGAATTTCCCCTATAGGGAAGAAGCTATTACCGTAGGTCTCATGGTAAGACTTAAGCCTGAGACCATGATAACTTTTCATTTTGAGGTCCCCAGATGCCAAAAACACCATTCGTTCAAATTTTTATATATGTATATATATATTTATATATATATATGTGTCCGTAAGCACGATAACTCTCGTAAAAAAGGTTCTATATTTGCTTGGACAGATTCAAGTTGCCCTTAGCTGGATTCACACTTCCCCCCATTTACTTAAACCCTTTGTGACTAACAGGGTATCTACTTTTCAATATGTAATTGAATCATCTCGTTGGTTCCATGTACCTACTAATGACAACCCAACTGATTGTCAAGAGGTTCAAGAGGTTTACTGCCCTCTGATCTCATCAACCATACAATATGGTGGAATGGGCCTAATTGGCTTTCTGACAATACTTTAACTTGGCCTTCTCAAGTTAACACTCACCTACCTGCAAATGAAATACCTGAAACTAAGAATACTATTGTCATCTCTTTTGTATTTATGGAACAAGGAACAGAACCTGAAGCCCTCAAGATTATGGAACGAGTTTCTTCATTAACTCGTTTGAAACGCAAAACAGGTTGGTGCTTACGTTTCATCAACAACTGTCGAGTCAAACAAGAATTCTCCTTGACTTGTCCACAGATTTGCCTTGACTTTCAACGCAACTACTACCCTCTCTCAACATCTGAACTTAATACTAGTCTCAATATTTGGATCAAACTAGATCAACATCAGAACTTTAAGCTAGAAATGACTAACATTAAAGCAAAATTACCTTGTAAACCTGAAATTCAACGCTTAGACCCATTCATCGATGGTGAAGAAATATTGCGAGTTGGAGGTAGACTTCGTCATTCATCACTTCAGTTTTCAGCTCTTCATCCTGTTATTTTACCTAAGAATAGTCACCTAACAATCCTAATAATTAATCATTACCACAATGCTTACCTTCATATAGGTCCCAGTACTTTGCAGTCTCTTATTCAACAAATTTACTGGATTTTGTCTTCCCGCAACACCATTAGGAAAAGAATTTTGAGATGTGTCAAATGTACTAGAATGAAAGCTAAATGTCCACAGCCGTTCATGGCAGAATTACCCGAATATCAAGTCAATTCGTACAGACCTTTTCTCAAAGTTGGAATAGATTTTGGAGGTCCATTCTTAATTAAAATGAACGAAGTAGAAAACCTCAGATCCGCAAGTCCTACTAATGTTTGATAATATGCTTAGCTACTATAAAGCTCTACACCTGGAAGTTGTATCAGACCTCTCAACTGAAGCATTTCTTGCTGCCTTTAACCGATTCATAGCAAGAAGAGGTTTGTGTACAGATGTCTATACAGACAGAGGCACGAACTTTGTCGGAGCTAAAAACACGTTAAACCAATTTTACAAACTACTACATAACTCTGAAGATGAAACCAAGATTGTAAATAAAATAACTGAAAAGGGGATAAATTGGCATTTTAACCCACCATCCGCACCCCATTTTGGAGGTATTTGGGAAGCAGGAATCAAATTTGCCAAATCACTCTTACTTCGAGTTGTAGAAGATCAAAAACTGACATTTGAAGAGTTGTCTACTCTTTTCACACAGATTGAAGCAATTCTTAACTCAAGAACCTTATGACTTATTTCATCTCTGACCCAACAGAAATCAATGTTCTAACACCAGGCCATTTTTTAATCGGGCAACCCCTGGTTACTATACCTCAACCTCAACCTAACCTCACTGCTATTCCTCAAAATCGCCTATCGCGATGGCAACTGCTAGACCAAGCTCGACAACACTTTTGGAACCGCTGGTCAATGGAATATCTTCACACCTTTCAACAGCAAAGCAAATGGATGATACGTAATCCTTCACTTAATGTTGGAGATGTCGTGCTGATGAAGGAAACAAATCTCCCTCCTCAGACCTGGAAGATGGGAAAAATAACCACTCTTCTACCTGGCCAAGATTGTATTCCCCGAGTAGCAAAACTGTGGACAAGTCAAGGAGAATTCATCTGTCCAGTTGTGAAGTTATGCCCTTTGCCCGTGAATGATGTTTAAAATCAATATGATAAGTAACAATAAATTGTAAGAAAAACTTTTAAGTTTTTGACGGGCGGTATGTTTGGTTCAGTGCTCACCTGATGGTGAGCACTTTTTCGTCTACAACATTTAGAGGTTGTGACGTCACGACAATATGAAACGGAACGACCAGAACCACCGAATCATCAACCGACCAACCGATTGTTTGTTTTCTCGAATGAATCGTTGCTCACTGCCTGATGTATTGAAACTTTCGGCTAAAGCGGCAGGCCTCGGTAGCTCAGTAGATACGGCGTCAGATCCACGATCGTGCGGTCCCGTGTTCAAATCTTACTTTTGATGTTTACTTTTTGAAATCTGAAATGTGTTTTAAAGATTACTTTAATTTGTTCGGGGTTAAATCTCACTTTTTTTGTTAACTTTTTTAGGTTTGACTTTTATTTACTTATACTAATCCCTTTATTTGTAATTATGTTGCACAACGAACAGCCACCATACAGCGCTCTGCGGAGTTAGGTTAAGTTAGGTTACTATAATTTTGTCGTGAACTGCAACCTAGTTGTTTGTTCACGTACATCCATTTTTAGATCCATTTAACAGCCACCATACAGCGCTCTGCGGAGTTAGGTTAAGTTAGGTTACTATAATTTTGTCGTGAACTGCAACCTAGTTGTTTGTTCACGTACATCAATTTTTAGATCCAATTTAACACTGTATCCACAACTTTTGATTTAACTTATATCTGCTTGAATTTTAATCGAATCACCATTTATGCTTTTCCACCACAAAACAATAACAATCGTAGTTGAAAGTTCATTCCATAAAACAAACAAACAATCGGTTGATGATTCGGTGGTTCTGGTCGTTCGGTTTCATATTGTCGTGACGTCACAACCTCTAAATGTTGTAGACGAAAAAGTGCTCACCTCACCGGATACTATTCCTCATAACTGTTTTCTTTATTATTGTCAATCATGTGTGTTTATGTTTATATTTGTTTCTTTTCCATCAAAACTTAATTTGTTACTTATAAGTTTGTTCTTTCAATATATTAAATTAATTCACCCGCAACGCATCACCACATCAAACAATTTGGTAATTGATAATTCTACCTAATGTTTCGGGAGAAACAATATTTGGATCGATAAATGTTGATTCTTCTTGAATAATTCTTTCTCTAATTGGTCTAAATGGTATACTTGAAGGTAAAATTTCTTCATCAGTTTCTGGTATTGAAATATTTGCATATTGATTAACAACAGGTAATAATTCCATTAAATTTCTGTTTTCATTTAAAACTTCACCAATTTTATTTTCAACTTTACCTATAGCTGATGTTATTGGTTCATATGCTTTTTGTTTAGTTTTTTCATAATTTTCTTCAATTTTAATTTTAAATTCTTTTATTCATCTCTTCTCAATTTCATCTAATTTTTTAGCTTCATTAACGGATATGTTTTCCATTTATTAAGAGAAAATTTGAAACAAATTATGTAATTTTATTTCTGAAATTTTCATTAAATATATAAATATTAAAGACATAAACAATATTAATAAAACAATTAGTCTATCAACAACTTGATCGATTAAACAACAACTCATTTATATTAGAAAACATATTCATATATTTTCCTTAATTTGTTTTAAAAATCAGATTTTTAGTTAAAAACCCATAATTTTCTTTCCAACAGTTATTACAGATTTCTTTAAATTCATTAAAATTCATATCAGTACCCACAAAACTATCATAAATTTTCTTTATGTAATTGATCATTTTGTTTAAAAATACATAACATATTTAAATTATTTCTAATTATTTGAATATCAACTTTAGAAAAACATTGTGATAAATAAATACGTGAAATATTTTTATGTCTTACCATTACAAAATATTCTTTGATTTTTTCTTGATTTTCTAAAATGCAATCATCAAAAACAATTGATGAATTTGGTTTACAATCATTTAATGAAATTATATCGTCACACAAACCATAAAAATATGAAATTTTCTTTTTAATGTTAAACTCAATATTTTTTGCAATATTTGATATGATGATTGCTCTAATGATTTATTAAAAATATATAAATTTGAGTGTGGGATTAATCTTTTATTAAATAAAATTTAATAATAATGTTGCTTTTCCAGAACCACTTGATCCGATAATTAATAATCTGATCGGTTGATTATTTTCAGTTTTTCCATCATATAATTCAATTTTAACTCCCATCTTTCACTTTTAAAAATGTCTCTATTTAAATAAGATTAAATTATTTAAAATATCAGGTTTTTCATAAATATTAAAATTGAGATTAGAACAGGGGTATCCAATACATTTAGATGATTCAAAATATAGTATTGGTCTTAGTGGATTATATTCGGATAATTTTGTACCAAATATACCAAATGATTGTACTTATAGTTATTATATTGAAGAAAGTAATGATAAAAAATAGGTCAAAGTTTTCATATAAAAAAAGGAAATTATAGTATTGAAGACATTAAAAATAAATTTATAAATGGTTTAAATGAATTTAAAAAGAAAACTGATAAATTTAATGAAAATTATTTTGAAATTATTATAAAAGATCAATTTGTTTCAATAAAACCTCCAGTAGATATAGTAATTGATCCGGAATTATTATATTTTCTTGGATATATTACTGAAAAAAATGCTAAAAATTCATGGTTATTCGAGGCAAATAAAACATCAAAAAGCACACATATTTGTAAATTAAGGCCTTTTGATGTTATAGAAATTCATTGTAATTTAGTTGATTAGTTTTGATCATAGTTTTGATTTAGTTGATTATAGTTTTGAACTTTCACATTTACATAAAGAATCTGAAATTTTATATGCATTTTTTCCAAATGTTGAATATGGTGCAAAAATTAGTAAAGAACCTAATAAAATTCACTATGTTTCATTGAAAAATATAAATAAACTTTAAAAAATCATAATTTCAATTCATGATAGTGATGTAAATTTATTAAATAATGAAAATGTTAAAAATATTTTATATATAAGATTAAAAAGAGAATAATTTTCACTAACAAAGGCTATTAAAATAATTAAATTTGTTTCCAATAAATGAACAACGTAATCAATATAACAAATAATAAAAATGTTTTAATAATTTTTGATGATAAAAACAATCCTAGGTTTAAATCAAAAGATGTTTGTGATATTTTAGAATATTAAAATTCAAATATAACAATTAA